>PVKU01008399.1:0-74310 GCA_004027475.1 Anoura caudifer
GAAATGTAGAAGCTAAAGAACTTATGACACATGGACATGAACTAAAGGGGGGAATGTGGGTGGGAGGGGGTATGCAGGGTGGAGGGTAATGATGGGGGAGAAATGGGACAACTGTAATAGCATAATCAATAAAATATATTAAAAATACTGTTGTGAAAAGTGGTCTATAAGTTCAGCAGACTGTCAAAGAGCTTTATGGCACAGAAAAGGTTAAAAATCCCTATTGGGTGGGGACAGTGGGTGACTCAGAACAGGTCCACTCATAGCTTGCTGTAGTGGCTATGGGAATGGAGACAGTCTCATGGAAAGCACTTTCATTGGCCTGGCTCAGACAGAAGGCCCACCTGGTCCCCTTGGACAATGGCCACTACCTAGGACCGTGGCCCACATGGAGGGCTGTTGAACTTTATACTAGGGACCTATGCGGAAGCTTGAAGGCAGACAGTCTGCCCATGCCTCAGTCATCACCCAAAGGGTTGGTCCCTTCAATGTCCCATCCTTTGTCCTACCCTCAACCCAACTTCCTCTGTGTTCCTATGCCTTTGATCCATGCTCCCCACATTTCCCTCTGAAATCCCTCAAACTCTGCAATATGGAAAATAAATTCCCAAACATCTTCAGCTCACATGGAGAATTCTCCTTCCATCTGCCTACTTAGCTGAAGCATGGCTCCTTCTCCCAAACACAGCTTCCCAGTCCCTTAAGCTTCAGGATTGGAAAGAGGGGTTAGCATTTTCCACCCTGAACAATAGCATGTCCACACTGTTTCTCCTCCCTCACATATAAAAACCCTGGAGCTTTGGGATTCATGCCATCTGACTGCATCGCCCTCTCCACCTCTCCATTTTGCCATCTACTGGCCTTCTAATCACCAGCCTATACACATGCCTGCTTTTCACTCCCAGCCACACAGTCTTCTCTCCCCTCAGTTCTGTTGTCATTCCAGATGTGACATCAGTAATTACGTGGATAATGCACCCACCAGTGACACCCACACCCAGCTGCAGCTACTTTCTCCTCTGGATATATTCAATACTGTGTCATCACCTGGAACCACTCCACCTTCAGCATTCTGCATGCCATCCTGACTACAACCCACTATAGGCAGGATCGTACAGTGTGGAAAGCTTAGGCTTCAATGCCAGTCTGCCTGGGCTCAAATCCCAGCTTTGCCCACACTAGCTGGGAGACCTTATACAAGTTACTGAACATTTCCATGCTTACAACATGAGATAATAGTCCTTTCTCACAGGGTTATTATAAGAGTTAAATGAGTTAATATGTGCAAACAATCTAGAATAATGTGTGGCATACACACAGAACTATTTAAATACTGGCTTCTGTTATAATCCTTCCAGATTTCTCATGCCCTCACTTCCTTTCCTGGCCTTTGGCCACCCCCAGCTTCTGATCTCCTGATTGTCTGTTTTCTCTGAAAGTATTCACTTACTTCTCTATTCATCTCTTTCCTTATCCAGTCACTCTTTTCCCCATGGTTGCTTAATAAATGTTTGTTTAATGGATGAGACAATCAATGATTCATAACTTCAACTATGTTCTCATCCATCCCCTTAATCCCTCTGTCCTCTTGTCTTTTCAATAAATACACCCAATGATACACCAGCCCCAGAAATCTATCTAAGTAGAAATCTATCTTCTCACCTCCTACCCCTGAAACTATTTCCACTAGCGGTTCAGCACCTCCAAATTCAACTCTGCTGGGTCATTCTTTTATCTGTCACAAGTCAACTCTCTAGTCCTTACAACAGTGACTTCTAGCCTTAAACACTCTCTTCAAGTCTCCTCTTCTCCTATTACCTCTTCTTTCACTCTTAGAAGATTACTGTTTCCTGATAGAGAAATGAAGGCTTCCACACATCTACATAGAGAGAGAAAGACTTCGCAATTTCCTTCCCCATTCCTTAAATGTGTCAGCATCCTCTAATCTCCCCCATTCCAACAGAACAGATGTCCTCCTCTCCGGTAAGGTAAATTCCTACACCAGGGCTCAACTTCTTTCCAGCTAATCCAACCAGTGGTGCTTCTAAGCTGCATGAGAAAGAAGCTTTATATTTTATAATGAAGGTTAGCTCATAATAAATGGTAGAAGTCAATCAATTCTGTCCAGGTATCAGCTGGTCACTAAGAATAAATAAGACACTCTGGGAAGGTCAGTCTCTCTCACACTGAAGCTGTGCAGAAAAAAATATTGCATGACATAATACAGAGTCTGAGCAAATCATAATAATTACCTAAAAGGGTGGTGAAATCAAAGCCTGGTCAATCCTATTAAGAATGACCAAAAAATAACTATATACAGCCAATGGTTTAATAAAAATATTAACTACAGCCAGCCAAGATGGAGACATAGGTAGGTATACTTTGCCTCCTTGCACAACTAAAAGAAGGACAACAATTTTAAAAATAAAAAATAACCTGAACTACCAACAAATTGAATTTTATGGGAGTCCAACATCCAAGGAGTTACAGAAGAAACATTCACTCAGACTGGTAGGAGGGGTGGAGAAGGGAAGGTGGGGCAGAGAGGACATGAGGCCAGATGGTGGCTGCAGGACAGGCCAGTCACACATTTGCATGCAGATAAACTGGAAAGAACAGCTGGGGAGTAAGACAGACCGCACAACCCAGGGTTCCAGCATAGGAAAAGAAAGCCTCAAAACCTCTGGCTATAAAAACATGTGGTGGTTGCAGTGGCAGGAGAAACTCCCAGCCTCACAGGAAAGCTCATTGGAGAAACCCACAGGATACTAGATTGTACACAAGCCTGCCCACCCACCCACCCAGGAATCGGCACCAGGAGGGCCCAATGTGCTTGTGGTTAGTGGGGAAAGTGACTGAAAGCCAGCTGACAGCCAAGCAAGTGGCATGGTCCCCTCTCGGACCCCTCCTATACATACAGCGCTACAAGGCATCAAAGTGGATTGCCCCACCCTGGAGAATACCTAAGGCTCTGCCCCTTACAATGTAATAGATGCACCAAGACAAAGAAATATGGCCCAAATGAAAGAACAGATAAAAACTCCAAAAATAGAACTAAATGATGAAGAGACAGCCAACCTATCAGATGCGGAGTTCAAAACACTGGTAATTAGGATGCTTACAGAAACAGTTGAGTATAGTTGCAAAATAGAGGGAAAAGTGAAGGCTATGCAAACTAATAAAGAAAAATATACAAGGAACCAACAGTGAAGGGAAGGAAACCAGGACTCAGATCAGCAATTTGGAGTAGAAGGAAGAAATAAACATTCAATCAGAACAGAATGAAGAAACAAGAATTCAAAGAAATGAGGAGAGGCTTAGGAACCTCTGGGACAACTTTAAACATTCCAACAGCCAAATCATAGGGGTGCCAGAAGAAGATGAGGAGCAAGAAATTGAAAACTGAGTTGAAAAAATAATGAAGGAGAACTTCCCCAATCTGGCAAAGGAAATAGACTTCCAGGACATCCAGGAAGCACAGGGAGTCCCAAAGAAGTTGGACCCAAAGAGGACCATACCAAGACAAATCATAATTAAAATGCCAAAGGTTAAAGATAGAATCTTAAAAGCAGTAAAAGGAGACAGTTTTCTGCACAGGAGTTCCCATAAGACTATTAGCTGATTTCTCAAAAGAAACCTTACAAGCAAGAAGGGCTGGAAAGAAGCATTCAAAGTCATGAAAAGCAAGGACCTCCATCCAAGATTACTCTATCCAGCAAAGCTTTCATTTAGAATGGAAAGGTAGATAAAGTGTTTCCCAGATTAGGCAAAGTTAAAGGAGTTCATTGTCACCAAGCCCTTATTCTATGAAATATTAAATAAACTCATCTAAGAAAAAGAAGATTATAAAAAAATATGAACAGTAAAGTAACAACAAACTCAGAACTATCAACAAATGAACCTAAGAAAAACAAAAACAAAAATAAACTAAGCAAAAACCAGAACAGGAACAGATCCACAGAAATAGAGATCACATGGAGGGTTATCAGTGGGAAGGGGGACAATAGGGGAAAAGGTACAGGGAATAAGAAGCATAAATGGTAGGTACAAAATAGATGGGGAAAGGAGAGGTTAAGAATAATATAGGAAATGGAGAAGCCAAAGAACTTAATATGTATAACCCATGAACATGAACTGGGTGGGAGGAATGCTCGTGGCAGGAGGTGCAGGGTGGAGGGGAATAAAGGGGAGAGAAAAATTGCACAACTATAATAGCATAATCAATAAAATATACTTTAAAAATGTTAACTATGATAATTGTTAAGTAATAATTTACTTAACACAGAGGTTGTTAAATAACAGCACAGTTCATCAAAGGAGATTGGAAGCCTTTAAAAATAAAATAAACCTGGCCAGGATGGATTAAATGCCCATTCCAGGGCCTCCACCATCTCTAATTTTACTTCTGAGTAAATACCTCAGACCTAAATGTCTGAACACATGCTGATTTTTCTGACAGTGTACAGGACCCTGTTGGCAGATGCTTTACATAGAAAAGGAAATAGCTCAAAATACATCAGACTATTTCAGTAACAGAAGCAACAACATAAGAAGAAATATAAGGCATCTGGAAAAAAAGTAATTGAAATAGTTTTTTTTTTTTTTTTTTTTTTTCCCTAAGCCAAACTCCAGTTCACTGCTTCTCCTGGGAATGAGATTTTATGGTTGGGAAATGTGATTGCAAGATAATGGTTGTATTTCAAATACATGACTGGTACTCAGGAGACCACAGTGAAATGATCAGCAAGGACTTCAAAATCACATGACCTTTGAGAGTTACGCTAAAAAAATCCACAAAATGGATGAGCTTAGATGTCTCCACAAGCCACTTTAGGGTCAGGGTGGTTCCCTAGTCAAAGAGGGGAAAACAGTGTCAGGCTGCTGGTATAGTAAAATCAACAGATAGTCTTATGTCAGACTGATCTGACATGAGTTTGAATCCTACTCAACCAGTAACTGCATGACCGTCTAATCACGTAACCTCTTATATCCTCAATATCTAATCACATTCACTGCCTATATTGGTGGTGAGGATTATGTTAACAAAGAATATGCAAAAGGCTTCTGGTCAAGATGGTGGCATAGGCAGACATGGCTCGCCTCTTTGCACAACCAAATCAAAATTACAACTAAAATATAGAGAAACCATTACTTGGAACCACCAGAAATAGAGTTGAATGGAAGTCTGACAACTATGAAATTAAAGAAACCATACCCACCCAGACTGGTAGGAGGGGCAAAAATGCAGAACAAGCTGGTCTCTCACCCATGTATGGTAGATAAAAATTCATGAGGGCTATCACAGGAGCAAGCAGTCCCAGCCCTGCACCAGGTCCCCCAGCCAGAGTTCCAGTGCCAGGAAGATAAGTTACCACAACTTCTGGCTGCAAAAACCAGCAAGAATTGAGTCAGTGGAAGAAACTTCTGGAGCCCCAAGCAGTTACTCTTAAAGAACACACACAGACTCACCTACTCAGATTGACTCCCTCTGAGCTCTAGCACCAGGGTGGCAGTTTCAAGGGCACCAGTGGCATATGGGGAGGCTGAAGTGTCTGGCATTGGGGAGAGCAGAGGCCATTGTCCCTTTTCTAAGCCCTCCCCCTGCAGAGCCATGGAGCCAGCAGGCTGGTGCCTAATTGAGACTCCATCAAGCTGGTTAACACTGACCTGCCTTTAATATCCCCAGAGACTCCACCCCACTCAACTTATGGGCCCACCCAAGCTGCTTTTTCATATGAATGACTGGTCTTGGCTCATACTTCACAACTTCCTAAATCCTATCACACAGCAACAACTGGCCTCCATGAGGTCCATGCCCGGCCCTAGCAGCAGCCAGATTACTTTCATAGCTTGGCTTCACCTGGGAATCTCCAAGCCCAGCACAAGTAGCAGCCTTCTCAGATTGCTTTATAGCTGAGAAAGGACAGCCCCATGTGAAACAAGGAGGAGGGGGCTGACTTTGGCCTGCACCACCCAGGAAATCCCAGTCCAGCACACCCAGTATCTACAGACCACTCTGGAACACAGCTACCCTGGGTCCTGCATGGATGATCCTCCACGGAGGGTGAGGTTGGTGGTCAGTGGCCACAGCCAATCCTTACAACTGATTGGCCTGGGTAAATCTCTCCCATTAATCTGCCATCAGAAACCAAGGCTCAACTACAAGAGGAGGGTGCACTCAGCTCACACAAAGGGTGTACCTCAAGTACCCAGCTTGGGCAATAACGGAGGCAGTGCCACTGGACCCTACAGGACACCTACTACAGTAGGACACACTACCAAGAAACAGAGTCAAAGCAATTCTACCTAATATATAGAAACAAACACAGGGAGGCTGCCAAAACAAGGAGACAAAGAAACATGGCTCAAATGAAAGAACAGATCAAAACTCCAGAAAAAGAGCTAAACAAAATGGAGATAAGCAATCTGTCAGATGCAGAGTTCAAAATACTGGTTATAAGGATGCTCAAGGAAGTTAGTGAGGACCTCAACAACATAAAAAAGATCCGGTCAGAAATGAAGGATTCACTAATTTAAATAAAGAACAATTTACAGGGAAATAACAGAAGAGTGAATGAAGCTGAGAATCAAATTTGATTCTCATAAGGAAGCAAAAAACAACCAATCAGAACAATAAGAAGAAAAAAGAATCCAGAAAAACAAGGACAGTATAAGCAGCCTCTGTGACAATTACAAGAGGTCCAACATTCACCTCAGAGGTGTGCCAGAAGGAGAAAAGAAAGAGCAAAAAATTGGAAATCTATTTGAAAAAATAATAAAAGAGAACTTCCATAATTTCATAAAAGAAATAGACATGTAAGTCCAAGCAGCACAGAGAGTCCCAATCAAGTTGGACCCAAAAAGGACCACATCAAGTCACATCATAATTAAAATGCTAAGGGTTAAAGATAAAGAGAGAATCATACAAGCAGCAAGAGAAAAACAGTCATCTACAAAGGAGTTCCCATAAGACTGTCAGCAGATCTCTCAAAAGAAACCTTGCAGGACAGAAGAGCTGGAAAGAAGTATTCAAAGTGATGAAAAGCAAGACCTACAACCAATATTACTGTATCCAGCAAAGCTATCACTTAGAATGGAAAGACAGTTAAAGTGCTTCCCAGATGAGGTCAAGTTAAAGGAGTTCATCATTACTAAATCATTATTACACAAAATGTTAAAGGGATTTATTTAAGAAAAAGAATATCAAAACTATGAACATTAAAATGACAACAAACTCACAATTATCAACAACTGAATCTAAAAAATAAAAATAAAAACAAAAATAAAATAAGCAAACAACCAGAACAGGAACAGAAGCACAGGTGTAGGGATCATTTGGAGGTTTATCACTGGGAGGGGGAAGGAGGAGAAAGGGGAAAATAGTGCAGTGATTAGGAAGCATAACTGGTAGGAACAAAATAGACAGTGGGATGATAACAATAGTATAGAAAAGGAAGAAGTCAAAGAACTTACACACACAACCCACGGACATGAACTAATGGTGGGTAGGGGAATGCTGGAGGGAAGGAGGATACCAGGCAGAGGCAGCAAAGGGAAAAAAATGGGACAACTATAACAGAATAATCATAGAATATACTTTAAAAAAAAAGAATATAAAGTCAAGTTACATAAGAGGTGGACAATTTAGTCTTCTCCCTTGTCTCCTGGCCCTAAATCAAACGTGGCTGAATTGAACGACAAAGAGCCTTTAGTCTAACCTTTGGCATTACTGGTTCTGAAGAAAGATGTGATCAACAACAGGTAGCAGCTGATGCCAGTCTGGAAGTAGGAATCTGTGAACCTGACAGGATTATCTAGCACTATCCAGTAGGAGGACCGGAAGATGCTGCAATTATAGAGCATTGGTCGCTGATCCCTGAGTAGGAATTATTCATCCCTGACCCCTGGTGTTCTGTGGGTGGGCTTCAGAAAATGAATGAAAAGTGTAGTGCGAACCTAAATGTATTTTTCTGGGAGAAAAGTTCATTGTTTGCATCCCGTTCCCAAAAGAATCTGTGAGCAAACACCTAGTAAAAGAATTCAAACAACTATAAAACCAGATAAAAGGTTAAAAGGCAAAAGGAGGAAGATCATGTGAAATTACACAAATAAATTCAGGGATACAAAAAGCACACAAACAAAAGAAGTAAGAAATGATGACAAAAACATAGATGTGGAGTTCAGTAAAAACTGTAGTGATTTTAGTATTTTGAACTTAAGCAACCATCAACTTAAAATAGACTGCTATAAACATAGCTTGGTATATATGAAGTAACCACAAACCAAAACTTTGCAAGAGATACACAAGAAATAAAGCGAAAGGGACCCAAATACAATACTATAGAAAGTCATCGAAATAAGAAAATAAGAGAGCAAAAGAATAAAGGAACAAAGAAGAACTATAAAAACAATCAGAAAACAATAAAATGGCAATAACTACATACCTATGAATAATTACATTAAGTGTAAATAGACTAAATGCTCCAATCAAAAGACATTGGGTGGCTGAATGGATAAGAAAACAAGACCTGTACCTATGCTGCCTACAAGAGACCCACTTCAGGTCAAAAGACACACACAGATTGAAAGTAAAGGAATGGAAAAAGATATTTCATGTATATGGAAATGGAAGAAAGCCGGGATGCCAATACTTCTATCAGACAAAACTGACTTTATTTTATTTATTTTTTTAATGATCAGTATACTTTTTTCAGCTTTTTAAAAAAATTTTATTTTATTTTAATTGTTGTTCTTGTACAGTTTTCTGTCTTCTACTCCCATAAATGGACTTTAAAAGAAGAGATAAAAAAAAAAAGACAAAGAAGGGCACTTCATAATGATAAAGGGATCAATCCAACATGAGAATACAACTTTTATAAACATCTATACACCTAATGTAGGAGCACCTAAATATATAAAGAAAATATTGACCAACATAAATGTAAATATTGACAGTAGTACAGTAACAGCTATCAATAGATTGCTCAATCAGAAAATCAACAATGAAACAGTGGCCTTAAATGACACATTAGAGCAGACAGGCTTAGTTGATGTTTTTAGCACAGTTCACCCCAAGGCAGCAGAATATAAATTTTTTTCAAGTGCACATGAAATCTTCTCCAGGATAGACCACATGTTAGGCCACAAAACAAGTCTCAATAAATTTAAGATTGAAATCATATCAAGCATCTTCTATGATCACAATGGTATGAAACTTGAAATCAATTATAAGGAGAAAATTAAAAAACACACGGAGGCTGCATAACATGCTAAGCAATGAGTGGGTCAACAATGAGATCAACGAAGAAATCAAAAGATATCTTGAGACAAATGAATTGAAACACAATGACCCAAAAATCTATGGACAAAGCCAAAGCAGTCGTGAGAGGGAAATTTACAGCATACGGGCCTAATTCAAGAAAAAATAAGAATCTCAAATAATCTAACCTTATATTTAAAGCAATTAGAGAAAAAAGAACAAGCAAAGCCCAAAGTGAGAAGGAAGGAAATAATAAAAGCACATGGAAATAAGCACAAGAGTAAAAAAATGGAAAAGATCAATAAAACCAAGAGCTGGTTCTTTGAAAAAGATAAACAAAATTAATAAACCTTTAGTCAGACTCATCAAGAAAAGAAGAGAGAGGACCCAAATAAATAAAAGAAAAAATGAAAGAAGAGAAATAACAACTGACACCACAGAAATGCAAAGGATGATAAGGAAATACCAGGAACAGTTATCTGCCACCAAATCGAAAACCTGGGAAGGAATGGTTAAATTCCTAGAAACACACAACCTCCCAAGGATGAATCAGGAAAAAAACAAAACAAAACAAAACAAAACAGAAAATCTGAAATACTAATGAAATCAAACCAGTAATTAAAAACACTGCCAACAAATGAAAGTCCTGGAACAAATGTCTTCACAGTAAATTTTACAAAATATTCAAAGAATTAATACCTATCCTTTTCAAACTATTCCAAAAAACTGAAGAGGAGAGAAGCCTCCCAAACTCATCTTACAAGGCCTGAATTACCCTGATACCCAAATCAGACAAAGATACTACAAAAAAAAAAAAAAAAAAAAAAAAAAAAAAAAAAAAAAAAAAAAAAAAAAAAAAAAAAAAAAAAAAAAAAGAGAGAAAAAGATAGGCCAATATCACTGATTTTTACATAGATGTAAAAATCCTGAACAAAATATTAGCAAACCAAATTCAGCAATACATTAAAAATACCATATACCATGATGAAGCAGGATTCATCCCCAGGATGCAAGGCTAGTTCAATATCCCAAATTAATAAATGTGATACATCACATAAACAAAATGAAAGATTATATCAGTAGATGCAGAAAAAGCATTTGATGAAATCCAACACCCATTTATGATAAAAATTCTCAGTAAACTGGGTTAGAGGGAATATACCTCAACACAATAGAGGCCACATATAACAAATCCTCAGCTAAGATACTCAATGGTGAAAAGCTGAAAGCTTTCTCTTAAAGATCAGGAATGAGGCAAGGTTGTATACTTTCACCATTTTTATTCACTATAGTATGGGAAGTCATAGCCCCAGTAATCAGACATGAAAAAAGAAATAAAAGGCATCCAAATGGGAAAGGAAGAAGTAAAACTGTCATTATTTGCTGATGACATGATAAAAAGCCACACGCACACACGTGCGCATGCACACACACACTGTTGGAACTAATAAATTCAGTAAAGTAGGAGGATACAAAATTAATATTCAGTAATCAGTTGTATTTTTGTATGCTAATAACAAACCATCAGAAAAAATTAAGACAACAATGCTATTTACAATTATCTCAAAAAGAATAAAATACCCAGGAATAAACTTAACCAAGGAGGTAAAACACCTGTACTTGGAAAACTATAAGACATTGGAGAAAGAAATTGAAGAAGATACAAATAAAAAAAAAGATACATGTTGCTCATTGATTAAAAGGATTAATATTATTAAAATGTCTACACTAGACAAAGCAACCTACAGAGTCAATGCAATCCCTATCAAAATACCAATGGCATTTTCCACAGAACTAGAACAAATAATCCTGAAATTTGTACGGAACCACAAAAGATGCAAAAAGCCAAAGCAATCTTGACAAAAAAGAATAAAGTTGGAAGTATCATGTTACTTTATATCAAATAATAGTACAAGGCTACAGTAACCAAAATAGCATGGTACTGGTATTAAAAAAGTCATATAGACCAACTGAGCAGAACAGAGAGCCCAGAAATAAACCCACCCCTATGTGATCAATTAATCTATGACAAAGGAGGAAAGAATATACAATGAGGTAAAGACAGTCTCTTCGAAAATGGTGCTGGGAAAACTAGACAGACACATGCAAAAGAATGAAAATGAATCACTTCCACACACCATATACAATAATAAACTCAAAATGTGTATTAAAAACCTAAATGTGAGACCTGAAACCATAAAACTAAGAGACTACATAGCAGTAAATTCTTTGATATCACTCTTAGTAGCATTTTTTTTTTAATATGTCTCCTTGGGCAAGAGAAACAAACGAAAAAAGAAATAAATGGGACTACATCAAACTAAAAAGTTTTTATATAGCAAGGGAAACCATCAACAAAAGACAACCTACTGAATAGGAGAAGATATTTGCTAATGATATATTTGATAAGGGGGTCAATATCCGAAATTTCTGAAGAACTCATATATGTTAACACACACTCAAAAAAAAAAAAAATCCACAAACAACTGATTTAAAAACAGTCAGAGGACCTGAATAGACACTTCTCTATTGAGGACATACAGATGGTCAATAGACATATGAAAAGATGTTCAATGTCACTAATCATCAGGGAACTGCAAATTAAAACCACAATGAGATATCACCTCACACCTGTCAGAAGAGCTATCATTAATAAATCAACAAAGAACAAATTCTGGTGAGGTTGTAGAGAAAAGAGAACCCTAGAACATTGTTGGTGGGAATGCAGACTAGTACAGCCACTGTGGAAAACAGGATGGAATTTCCTCAAATAATTAAAAATGAAACAACCTTTTGACCTGGTAATTCCACTGCTGGGAATATACCCTAAGAATCCTGAAACACCAATTCAAAAGAACCTATGCACCCCAATGTTCATAGCAGCATTATTTACAATAACCAAGTGCTGGAAACAGCCTAAGTGCCCATCAGTTAAATGAGTGGATCAAAAAACTAGGGTACATTTTTACACTGAAATACTATGCAGAAGAAAGAAAGAAAGACATCCTACCTTTTGTGACAACATGGATGGACCTGGAGAGCATTATGCTAAGTAAAATAAGCCAGGTGGTAAAAGACAAATACCATATGATGTCACTTATAAGAGTAATCTAATACACAAAATAAATAATAAGCAAAATAGAGCCAGAAGCATGGAAACATGGAACAGACTGACAGCAGCCAGAGGGGAGGGGGGAAGGAGAATAAAGGTGGAAAGAAGGGAAAGGGGTTAGTCAAAGAACATATATGAATGACCCATGGACAGGGACAACAGTGTGGGGATTCACTGTGAATTGGGGGGTAGGCTGGGCAGAGGAGGGCAAAGGGGAAACTTTGGGAAAAATGTAATAGAATAACAATAAAAAGCACAATGAGGTATCACCTCACACCTGTCAGAACAGCTATCATCAAAAAAATCTACAAACAAGTGCTGGTGAGGATATGGAGAAAAGGGAACTCTCCCAGCCCTGGCTGGTATGGCTCAGTGAATTGAGTGCCCCACCTGCAAACTAAAAGGTCACTGATTCGATTCCTGGTCAGGGCACATGCCTGGCTTGCAGGCCAGGTCTCCACTCTGGAGCCTGTAAGAGGCAGCCAATCAATGTTTCTCTCCCTCTGTTTCTCTCTCCCTTCCCCTCCCTCTGAAAAATAACTAAATAGCCCTAGCTGGTGGGCTCAGTGGATTGAGTGCAGCCTGGGAACCAAAGTTTTGCTGGATCAATTCCCAGTCAGGGCACAAGCCTGGGTCCTGAGGGCCAGGTCCACAGTGGTGGCCTCAAGAGGCAACCACACATTGATGTTTCTCTCTTTCTCTTTCTCCCTCCCTCCCCCTCTCTCTAAAAAATAAATAAAATCTTAAAAAATAAGAGGGGACGCTCATGCACTGCTGTTGGGGTTATAAATCAGTGTAGCCACTATGAAAAATAGTATGGGGTTTCCTCAAAAATTTAAAAATAGAACTACCATATGACAGCAATTCTACTTCTGTGTATTTGTCCAAAGATAACCAAAACACTAATTCAAAAAGATATATGTAGCCCTATATTCACTGTAACATTATTTAAAATAGCCAAGATGTGGAAGCAACTTAAATGTCCATCAACAGACAACTGGATGATGAAGATATAGTATATACGCATATATTTAAGAGAAAGAGGGAATCAGCCTAAGGAGTCACCAGGTTGTTTAAACTGACAATAAAGGATACAGCTCTGCTGAAATGCTAAGCTAACTCTAAAAGGAAGGAATTCCTCCACCACCCTCTCGGATTCAAGCCATTGTGCCTGAGATCAACTCCGGGGCAACCAGCAGAATGAAATGAGGTGTTCTCTATCCAAACAAACAGTGTGAAGTGCTTTAACATGTTGGAGTTAGTGAACCCCAGAAAAATGTGCGTTTGATTGTCATTTTCCCCCCTTACCCTGGGTTTTCTGTACAACATTAGACTAGGGAAGACAAACAGTCCTGAACTTACCACAGCCTCGCCTACATCAGAGACCCTTGGAGGAGCCCTCGCCGGCAACCAGAACCGGCTGCACAAGCTCAGACCCGTGGTTCTCTCTGGGGAAGGGTGTCACATCATGATCATTTGTTCTGAGCTGACAGCAAGACCCTCTGGAAAGAAGGGGAGTGGAGGAAGGAGGGCTTCTCACCTACCACATCTGATTATGCCAGGGCAGCCTGGGTCACCTCGTGGTGGGCAGAGTGTGCAATGGCATGTAGACTCATTTCCCTGGTAATACCGACTATGAGTGATCTCTAGCTCAGCTTGTAAACAGTTGCTTGGGTTATAAAAGGCCAAGTACAAGCTGAAACAATCCATCAACAAGTAGAAACAGGACAAATCAAGTTTAAAACCCTGCTGGCAAGGAATGCTCACCTTAAGGCAGTTGTTCTGAGCCTGGAGGCTGGAGTCCAGGCACAGCGGGCTGTGAAATCAACGTAGCAGCTCTCTGTCAGCATTTGTGAGTATAGCAGAGTAGAAGAGATGAAGTATCAGGACATAGCTTCCATAATTTTGTGAAACTTCTGTTTGGTTCCAAAATGTTCTTCTTTGCATGAGCCACAGCCTAAAACATTTGGAAGCCACTAATTGAATAAATGATGGAGCCCCTGTGTTCTCCTGGGAACCCCTCTTTTTAACATGACCTCCATTGGCACAACATCTGATTTGTTCTCCAGCTGTTTTCACCAAAGGTGGCCACGATGATGCCCATTAGACAGGTAAGGAAACACAGGTGCAACATAGGAAATGACTTCTTGTCGCCACGCGAGAACAGAGCCAAAAACCATGCGCTAAAATCCAGCAAGACCAAAAACCAGGCTTGACAGTTCTCAAAGCTCCTGTGTAGCTGAGCAATGAACGTCCACAAGCAGCTAGTTAGAATGTGAGCTCCGGAGGCACAGGCTTTGTTTAGCTCACCGCTCTAACCTCAGTTTCTAGAACAGGCCCCACACAAAGTGGGCCCTCAATAAATATTGGTGGAAGGAATAATTTAATGAAGTAATGTATTAGGACAATCCCCAAACTCAAAAACAATTATTTACTGACACAGACTTTTAGCTGACCCTACACAGAAACCACATTTCACTGAGGTGCAGTAAATACCCTCCACTGGACTTAACAGAACTAATTAGAAGGAGAACCAAGATTATTCATCTCCAGCTTGAAATGTTTTGATGGCATCAGCTAGATGAAACACTCAGCTGGCCCAGGCCATCTCTTAATACCCAAGTTCCTACCTACCTTTCTAGTTATACCTTTTTATTCCCTTTCCCCATCTTTAAATGTATTGTTTAGTACTAATGAACCTATTTAAATTCTCCAAATGCTTGGGAGTATTGTATGCCTTGGTGTCATTGCATATTCAGTGTCCTTTGTCTTCTTTGAGAGCCCAGCCAAATAATACCATTAAACCCTGGGTCAGGTGTGACCTCCTCAAAGCCGTTGTCCCTCATCACATGCCCCTCCCCCCAGCCTCTACAGAGCTGAGCTAGCTCTCATCCATGCTGCCCCTGCTGTGCACACTGTGCCCCTCTACGGGAAGGAGTAACCCAGTGAGGCTGCTGGACCCCTCTGCCTACCCAGAGTCCATCTCATCATGTCCCCAAAAATTACATGTGTGAGGAATATTGAAGCAATGAAATAAAAAGATCAAAATGTACACAGGCAAATAAAATACTAATATGGCCTGAAGTAAAAGGAAAAGAGGAAGTGGTTGATCACCTCGCAGGTATTCCAGAGACAGCATTAGTCTGCTCCTCCGGCACCAGCTGTTTGCACGTGGGAAGGGAGACTCCCCTGCCTTGCTCACTGATAACGAGCAGGGATAAGGAGCTGATAACAAGCTGAGCAGACAGTCCCTCAGGTTTAACCCTGTGGGAATGTGACTTAGGAAGAGCCTGGGGAGCTCGCAGCCACTCAGCCTGAGGGACTGCAAAGATGGTCTGCCCCCAAAAGAATGGACCTCATATGCAGGACGAGGAGAGTAACAGAAGCCACCGAAAGGGTCTAGCGCAGGGGTGGACAAGTGTTTTTAGTAAAGAGCCAGTTAGTAAACATGTCCAGCTTTGCAGGCCACATAGCCTCTGATAACTCACCTAGGGCCACTGTGGCACAGAAGCAGCCACACACAAAATGCAACGACCACCCAAGGCTGCGAGCCAAAAAGCCTTATTTAGGCACACTGAAATTTGAATTTCACACAATTCTCATGAATATCAAACAAAGAAAAATCTTTTCAATGTAAAAACATACTTAGCTGCAAGCCATACAAAAATAGGCAGTGGGCTGGATGCGACCAGCTGAGAGACGTGGCCTGCGGGCCCAAGTTCACCGACCTCTGGTCTAGTGTGGAGAAATCATGCTACGTAATCATGTCTGAAAATCTTCACTGAGAAAACAAACACTGCAGTAGTTTACCCAGAATGCCCGTTTCCTGACTTATTCTAAATTAATCAGAATTTGCAGAATTGGGATATTTTTAATCCAAACAATCACAATGTTCAGGAAAGACTTCATCCAACCCAAATGTTTATTATTTTGAATGATCTTACGTTTCTTTCCAGGACACAGATTATTGAAAGGGGTAGACAATATATATCTGCCTGAGTAGGACCCAGCACTCCAAACTGAGTGTTACAAATGAAGGCCCGTGAGAGAGCAGGCAGTCCTGACCCACGTGCCACTGCAAGGCTGTGAGACAGCCCCACCAGCGGCCTCCGCCACCTGCCTCTCTGTTCTCAGCATGAGGACTGGCCCGCCCACATCTCACCACTGGTCACTCACAGAGCAGAGCTTCCCACAGTCAGTCACCATACACCACCCACAAGAGCAAACCGTACTTCAATTTTTTTATTATTTTTTTAAATGCTTAGAGTAATTCTGTGATTGTTCAGATGTGTCTGGTGTTTAGACTCTTTGGTATACCACATGGAGATATGAGTCACCAAAATTGTTTACTTCCACTGTCATAAAGGGTCACTATAAGACACCTTTAAATACCACGCTCTTCTAATGCAATTAAAATGTAATTAACTTTTAAAAGAAATATCTGCCATGCAATCTGTACTATTTTGCTTAAGAAAACCCTAGTACCCACTCTTTGATTATTATTCCACTCCTCTTTCCACTCCATCACTTAGATTCTGATTCCTGTCTGAAAATACCACTTTTCTGAGGCAAAACCAAGTTATTTCTAGGCCTGCCCTTAGTTATTATGGCAGGATATTGGGAGCGAGGAAAGTAAGTTCAAAGTGAGCCCTGCAGATTATCTGGTTTGTAACCAAGACCAGATTCAGGAAACTTGTCCTTGTTCCAGTGACTTGTGACTATATTGCCGTTCTGCCAAGCCACCATTTCCATGGTCAAAAATAAAAAGAGAAACTTTCTTATCCCATCCTTCCATGCCTTCTGAAGTATAATGAGTCGTCCCTGAGGGAGCTAAACACATTATACTCTTCAGAACAATTTTCCTCCACCTGGCATACCCATGGAGCAAGACTATTATTCAGATGAACAGTACCAGCACCTCTACCCATCACAGCTGGAGAGTCGGCCCAGGAACCCAGTGGTGGACCCTGACCCACTCCTCACCTCCTTCTCCTATTAGAACCTTGATTTTTGTCACTTTCCTCCTGGCCTTGGGCTCAGAGAAGAGGCCCTTCCCAGCTCCAGAAGATGGACCTTGGTGAGTCCAAGGTTACACTCTACACTAATAATGAAAATTACAAATCTTTTGCCACAGTAGATGCCTGGAGCTTTTGGTGGCTTCGTTGATCAGGGACTGATAATGCAATTCTGGCCAAGGGAAGAATGGACTCTTTCCCTGACCATACTTTAGCCACACTCCCCTGAGCCTCTTCCCCACTAGGCTTCAACATGGGCCTGTAAGAACTGCAGCTTTTGGCACAAACAGTTCCATCCACCCACCACACTAAGTGATTTGAACAAACCCTAACATGGCGTCCAGCAGCCTAAGGCCATGTCCCTAGACCACCCAGCCCCCTTGAGTTCTTGTCAGAAAAAACTCAAGGCTGCCAATTGAATTCACCGCTCATTCCAGCCAACAACCTGAGAGGCCCCTTCCCTTTTCTTAAAGCACTGACGTTAAAAACTTAACGATCGTGAATCATCCCGCTGCCCCTTTGAGATGTACACGTATTTCCTACAACCTAGGAGTGTCTTTCTCAAGGCCACGAAAGCTGTTCCACTGAAATGCCGTCATCAGGAAGGACAGAAGCCCTGTCTCCCAGTCTCTGTCGGAGGGGAGGAGCCTAACTTCTACAAGCAACAGTTAGCAAACCCAGATGGCCTAGTAACACTGACCAGCACACCTGCTTTTTGTAATTTTCCACTTCCCTGTCTACTCTTTCCTCTAAATTCTTCCTTTAAAACTGCCAGCCACCTCCACCTGGATCAGAGCTGAGCTGGTTCCACAGATACCTCAGCTCTTCTCGCTCCTGCAGCAGTGCTCAATGAATCTGCCTTTACCTCCTTCAACTAGTGCCAGGCTTTGTTTTGATTTAACAGAAACGTAAAGGAAATTCTGCTAAAGTGCTGCTAGTAGAATTTTTTTCCTGATCTAAAATAAAGAGAAGTAAAAAAAGCAAACAAACCAAAGAAACCCAACGATCCAACTCTATGAAGGAATTTTGGGAGAAGTTACCATTTTGGATAAAGCAGCCATGTAAGAAAGTGATTTCTAGAGCTGCAATTTTGTACCATGTGGGAACAAACTTAAGAACCAAGCCAGCAGGTGCCAGGACCCTGACATCCTGAGCATCTGGTGCCAATAAATACCCATCCTGAACCCACGCTGCCCAAGGCTTGTTATGAGACTAATAAACACCCTACCACTGAAGCTGCTTTGGGTGAGGGTCTTGAAGTCAAATGCATCCTAACTGGGTAAAGGGCTGCCCAGAGAATGTGGCAGAAATGCAGTCATACCTTAAGAACAATACTGACTGTGACTCAATTGTAGGGGACAAAAACTCAATCCAAAACTTTAGTAGAGAAAAAGAATGGTATACCAGCCTAAATAACTGACAAGTCCTGGCCTCACTTTAGATTCCAGCCGAGGTGGACTCGGGTGTGCTGGCAATGCCATCGGAAGCCCACTCTTCTCTGCTCTCCCCAGAGACAATGGCATCCTCTCTAGGTCCGGCCCATGTTGTGGTGATGGGCCAGCAGCACCAGGCAGATATTTCTCCAGCTTGGCAACCCCAGTGGGAACAGGGGGCCTCTGTCTGCCCAGTTCCAACAAAAGTCTAACCTGCTTGGCTTAGGTTTCTGCCCATTTCTCTAACCACTGACCATAGCGAGGGGATCTGAGTTCTGCTTGGCCAGGCCTCGGTCACAGGAATGTGACCAACCCAACAGGGAAGGGAAACCGCAGGAAAGTCAGGGTGCCATTGCCAAAAGCAAGAGGCACACAGAAACAGCAGATACCCGCTCATGGAGGGGAAGATGAATTAAATTTTAGACTCTAATCAACAGACTACTACAGCCAGCCTACTGCACTGTAAACTAGAGATGGCCACCAGTCCCACCTCATCCACCCACATTACAAGCTACAAAGAATAGAAATATGCTTTACGATTTCCTCTCACAGTACCTGGCTTATAACAGACACTCAAATACTAACTAGCCAAGTGTTCTACCATTTGAATATACAGAGTCAGAGTAAGTCAAGGGTCAGGGTGAGTCAAGGATCAGCCCGTGCGAAACCATCCTTACAGACACAGTATCTCCTCTGTTCAAACAACAGAATGTCAGACCTAAAAAGGTACCTTATAAATCATCTAGTCCAAACCCTTCAAGCTACAGGCAAAAAACTTGCGCCTCAGAGAGGGTTAATGACATGGCCTGGACCTCAGGGCTGCTCAGGGTCATAGCCATGGCTGGAGCCTCTCCCCAGCCCAAACTTACCACTGTGTCGTGTGGTACCCAGAATGCCTCCATGTGAGACCCAAGGAAGATTAAAATTTCCTCTCCTTTCTTAAGGATATTCTCAATATAACTGCACTGTCCTTGAGGGGGGAAGCAATGAAAACAACAGACGTGTGTTTTGAATAGCCATTGTCTTTGTCCCTCAGCCCTACAGACCTTTGTATGATTACACTGTTTTCTTTCGTGTTTCCTTTGTGTGTTTGGGAAGAGGGAAGGGGAGGAGCCAGAATGGAGACATGAGAGATCACTGGAGCCAGAAAGAAGTGTCTGCATCCTGGTGCTTCAGAGGATGGAAATTCCCCATCCCTGGGTTCAAGGCTCGTCTGCTTATTGGCCCAGAGAAGGCACTGCCAGGCATGGAGATTTATACTGTGACACTCCGGCCCTGATCAGTGTGAAACCAACAGACCGAAGCCCATACTACTCAATGTATGACGAGTGCTTCTGTAACAGGCTCACAAAGCTTCCCACTGCAGTGATAAATCATGCCGACTCAAAACACAAGGTGTGGCAGGGGCAGTGGGGAGAGGTGAGAAAGGTGGGAAATGGTCAGCAGGCTCCTGAAGGGGGTCAAGGCTGCACACCCCTCCCCTACAGCCAAGGGTTTGGGAAGGCCAACACAGATCCAGAGTAGCTGCTGCCCAGGCTCCGCCCATAAATCACAAGCTTGGGACCTCTGACCTGACACCCAGAAGGAGCCCTATTGACCAAACCAAGGAGGGCAGTACATGGGGAAGCATTCCATAAAGTACAAACCACCCTGCACCTACACAAAGGGAGTTTGGGGTAACCTTCTGACTTCCTTACTTTTACAGTTTGGGGTGGTATTCTTAGAATATGATATCTCAATGGGGAAAAAGTAGGCAGAAGGAAGAACAGACATGCCTAACAGCAGAGGAGGAACCTAGAAATACACCCTCCACTTAGCACCATCCAGAAACAGCTCTGTGCGGTGCTACACACAAGCATGGGTTTGGAATCCCACAGGCTCAAGCCCAGCCCAGGCTCTGCTCTCATGAGCCCAGTGGCTAGGGCAAGCGGCTTAATCCCACCTCGTCTCAGTTTCCACATCTTTGACACAAGAGTAGTAACAGTATACACATCACAGGGCTTTTGTGAAAACCTAGAGCCACAACAGCCCACCCAAGTGACTGCTTCCCACTAAATCTGTTCCCAAGAATGCATCAGGAAAGGAAACAGCAGGTGCGTCGAGTCCTCGCTGAAGACTAGTATTTCCTTGAAAGAAGAATACAGTCAAGTAGCATGAAAAATGGAGAAGGGGGGAAACTTCTGTCAGTCTTAAATTATCCTAGCTACAGTCCATGGAACAAATCTATGAACAGAAATGGTCATTGTGAGCCTTTGAAAAGATGGTGGCATCCATAGTTTTGGGTATTTATTCTGTTGTTTCTCCCCAAAGGCCCTGTGGTCACTGTATAGGTATATCCTAGCACTACTCAGTATTGGCTCTCTAGAGCCAATGGAACAACTTGGGACAGCTGGTGATGTCCATCAGATTGATGTCCAAGGGAGGGCTTAGCATTAGGAAATCAATGGAGCTTAAGCTCGTAGCACCACTAGGGAAGGAGAAAGGACCTCCCGTCCAAAATAATCAGCTGAAATCAGTAGAGGTTCCATTTCAATCCTCTCCTTGGGGATCCAGAGCCAGCCACAGTCAGCTTTACAGACAATACTCTGCATATGTAGAGGAATACCCCTCTGACCCTTCTTTGAGTGGGCATGCGTGGGAAAAACTGTAAACCTCTGATAAAGGAGGAAATTATAATTTGGACTTGTGGATGCTCAGTGCTAAAGCAGACAGAATTGGCAAATATCAGCTTTATGAGATCGATTATAAATACTGGAACATTGCTTTCTGTGAAGGTTGGAAGTAAAATTTGATATAAGGCCAAGAAGGATGAAAACAGAAACTGCTGTTTTCATGCTAGAATTAGGACCTCCAAGACTTCTCTGTGTCTTCTTTTATTGCCCTGAAGGCAAGGGAATTGATAAGACAAATTCTTCTGTCCAACAGACATCCAGTCTTTGCTTTATATTTAAGAAAAGTGCATAACAATCAATAAACCCTCCAAATCTCTTCACGGCTATAAAAACAAAACTCGATGCATCAACATGAAATGAGCTTTTACCTTTAGAACTGCATCTTCCTTTTTTCTTTTAAAGATACAAACAGTCGCTACAATTGTCCCTCATTATGTTAAAATTGACGCAAGTGGCTAGAACAAAGCCTGTCCCAAATGGTGTAATATGCTGTCAGATGTAACAGGGATCCTCTTGAAGTCACATAGAATGACAATGAACTCTAAAATCATTCAGGATACACAGAGTGATTTTTTTCTGGAGTAATGTTTCAAACATGGACTAGGAAGATTATTTTTAGTTATAGCTAAAAGCTTCAAGAAGCCATTTTTCTTCTGTTCCTTTTTCTTGGCTAGGATTACTATAGCTCTTATACAGTTTCTTATAAGTATATGCATTTTTCATAAAGAGATATTTAAATTTACATACAGAGATACACAACACACAGTCTTTCACCTCAATTTTCCCCCTATCAAAAGCAATAAAACCTGCCCTGATGGTGTGGGTCAGTGGGTTTGGCATCATTCTGCAAACCAAAAGGTCACCGGTTCTATTCCTAGTCACAGCACAGGACCAGGGTGCAGTCAAGGTCCCCGGTTGGGCATGTGTGAGAGGCAACTGATCAATGTTTCCCTCCCTCTCTTTCTCCCTCCCTTCCCCTCTCTTTAAAAATAAATAAATAAAATCTTTTTTTAAAGTAATAAAACCTAAACTTTTTATTTAAGAGACCTCTGGCTGTTTTAAAAATACCACTTTCAAATAGTGAAAAAAAAATAGCTGTGGGAAAGAGGAGACTATTGGGACTGGAATTCATTAACACGTTGGGCAATAGTAGTTTTTCTTTATTTAGAAAGCTGCCCTAACTCCTCCCAATATAAAAACTATGACCAAATATGGGCCAACTGCTCACTGTCTCCTCTTTGCCTCTGAACATCAGCTAGATTTCCCCTCTTGTTTATCTTTGGTGTCCATCTGTTTCCTTTTACCTCTAATAAAACAACACCAGTCATAAGACTATTTCAGATTGGTATGACACTCTGAGACTTGCCAATGAGACATTCATTCATCACAATAAACAAATACATATATAGTACTTCCCATGTCCTAAGCACTGTTTGAAGAGTTTTGTATGTGTTCACTCATTAAACCATATGTTATATCATCTATTCCTTACAATAATCCTATTGGGTTTATTTTGTTGGTTGTTTAAATTTTTCTTCCATTCCTAATAAACCATAATTTTATTAAAGTTTCACCCTTTTCCCCAAGGCCATTACTTCAGGAAGGGCTAACCTAGGAGGCGGGTCCTTATTGGTCTAAACTACTCAAGGACACCTGCCAGGTACAGGCATGTTACACACTTCTGGCCAATGACAGGTGAGAGAAAGTCTGCTGGTTGTGAGGAGGGAGAAGTTCTTCAGGAGAATGCTCTTTTTGCTGCTGTTTTAAAAAGCCACAAAAGAAAAGAGACTATCTCCCTCTTTTGAATCTTGTTGGGTCTGGATTTGATGCCTGGAAATGCTGCAGTCTTCTTGCAACCATGAGGGAATCTGGCCTGAGGAAAGAGGCACCACAGAGAGAATGCCAAGCCAAGAGAGTTGCCCAGAGGGGACCCTAGCCCTGATTCTGTGTCTGGAACTGCTAGAGCTTTGGCTTACCTCATGTGATAATACAGTCTTCACTAGGAAATGTATTAAATGTTTTAAATTAGGTGAGTCTAGGTTTTTTCTCTTACTTGCAGCCAAAGGCATCACTAATGATATAACTAACTCTACTTCACAGATGAAGAAAGAGACTAAGAGGGCAAGTGACTTACCTACAATCACACTTAGCAAATGTACGAAGAACATGTAGGCATTAGGGTCTAAAGCTTACACATAAAACTTAAAAGAAATGCTAAGAGGACTTCCAAACACCAAACATTTTATAGTATATTATATGTTCATATACTTTTATAATCACACACACTCACATCACAACTAATCTTGAAATAATGGTTAGCAAGTTCATCAACTACAGCTCATTACATATTTCTGATTTCTATTCCCAAAGATTGTTAGATTTTTAAAAATATGTTTATTGTTAATATGTTAAAGAGAGGGAGAGAGAAAAATAATGGTGTGAGAGAAGAAACATTGATTGGTTGCCACCCATATTCACGCTGACCAGGGACTGAACCCATAACCCATAACCATAGGTATGTATGTACCCTGACTGGGAGTCAAACCCCTAAACTTTTGGTGTATGGGGTGATTCTCCAACCAACTGAGCTACACCAGCCAAGGTGAGAAAATTGTTAGATTTTGATTTTGCTTGTATGTGAAAGACTATAGGTATAAGTCACTAAAAGTGTCACAGGAACTTGGAAAGGCAAATAAGTATTTTTTATCAAACTCCAATGGTTTTGACATTATTAGTTCATCTTGGTAAAATCAAGTGAGTTGCCATGAGAGTCAAAGCACATAAATATAATAGTAATCTGTTGTTAACTGCTAGTTTCTTTTCTCATGTGACCACTAGTTCATTAACTTGTGTACACTAGCAGTGTGCAGGGTTCAGCTATAAGGAGATATAATGCAAAACAGAACCCAGAGATGTCTCACCCTCAAAAAGAAGTCTTCATTACTCTGCGTGAGCTATAAAATGATACATGGAGAAGGTACATGCCACCCAAATGAGAGTTGAAATATAATTCACTTTGGATGAGAAATCATTGAGTTCTATGAAAGCAAACCAAGAGTTCATTTTTTTTTGTGACCACACATCATTAAGTTTCCAGTATAGAAAGGAAATCTATCCAAGCATCTTGCTTATATGTCCTCTTTGCCAACCTTTTCCCAGATGTTCCTAAGGCCATGTCTCAATATATCTGTCACAGTCTATGGACAGGAAACATCTGGAAGTGATGCAAATGGGTCTTAATCAATTCAGAGGCCACAGCATCAGCTCTTAGGGGCTGAGTTCTATCTAAGCAGCAGTATCTGTGGGGAGAAATTGCCTCCCTTGCCATCTCATTTTTGTATAGTGGATTCTTCACTAGAGATCTTCACTAGAGGTCTGTTTCTTGTCTCTCCAGGCCCCTCGCTTACACCTCCGGGAATGGGGAATGAATCCAGATTGGTGGATTGAGAACAGGAACTTGCTTATTCTCACTCTCTCTCCTTATCCTCTTGGGAGCTAAGTGAGCATAGGGATCTCCCTGCCAAGTGTTCTCATCAAAGCTGAAAATGTTCAAGTGTCAGAGCCCAAGGACATGGGCTGTGGTTTTCTGGGGCCACCTGTACCTGCCTGGATGGGCAAGTCCATCGGATCCTGAGTTGGAAACAGCCCTCTCAACTGCAGATAGGAACCACATTTCCCAATACCATCTTGATCAGTTAAAAAAAAAAAAAAGCACTCTTTGATGCAATTAAATCAGAACATGGGAGAAGAAGTTGGTGGCTACTTATTGAGCTTGCTGAAATGCCAACATTTTCTAAAAATGGAAAGACTTCGTCATACTTTTATGTGTATAATGCTTGGTGGCATAGGGAGCACTAACCTGTATCTTATCTCTTTGAGCCTTTTCAACAAACCTGGGGGGAAGGCAGGATTTTTTATCCCAAATGGACTCTGGCATGGGAACTGAGACCCAGAAATGTTAAGTGATCTGTCCGTAGTATACAAACCCATACAATGTCCCAGATCTCTAGCTGCTGTGCTTCTGTTCCTTCTTTCCCTCCCAAGCCTCCAATGCTCTGAGTCCAATGACCTTGGGTGAGTGAGTGACTCACCCAAGGTGGGGCATGATGTGGACCCAGCCTCTCTCCACCTCCCACAACACAGCAGTTCTGCCCTGAAAAGGCTGCTTTCAGCTAGACAGCTACATGCAAAACAGTGAAACTCAATCACCAACTTACACCATACACAAAAATAAATTCTAAGTGGACAAAAGACTTACATATAAGTCGTGACACCATAAAAGTCCTAGAGGAGAACACAGGCCATAAAATCTCAGATATTCCATGCAGCAAGAAATGAAATGTTCTAGGGGACATATTTTCATTGATATGTCCCCTAGAACAAGGGACATAGAGATAAAATAAAAGGGATCTCATAAAAATAAAAAGCTTCTGCATATCTAAAGAAAACAGCATTAAAATAAAAAGAGAACCAACCATATGGAAAAACATGTTTGCCAATGATCCCTCGGACAAGGGTTTGATCTCTAAAATATATAAAGAACTTACATGACTCCACTCAAAGAAGACAAAAAAACAACTAAAAAAATGGCCAAAGGACTTGAACAGACACTTCTCCAAAGAGGACATACAGAGGGCCCAGAGACATATGAAAAGATGATCAGCATCACTAGCCATCAGGGAAATGTAAATTAAAACCACAATGAGATACCACTTCACACCAGTGAGAATGGCCATCATAAACAAATCAACAAACAACAAGTGTTGGAGAGGATGCACAGAAAAGGGAACCCTAATACACTGTTGGGAATACAGACTGGTGCAGCAGCCACTGTGGAAAACAGGATGGAATTTCCTCAGAAAACTAAAAATGGAACTGCCTTTTGACCCGGCAATTCCACTGCTGGGAATATACCCTAAGAATCCTGAAACACCAATTCAAAAGAATGTACACACCCCAGTACTCATAGCAGCACAATTCACAATAACCAAGTGCTGGAATCAACCTAAGTGCCCATCAGCAAATGAATGGATCAAAAAACTATGGTACATTTACAAGATGGAATATGATACAACAAAAAGAAAGAAGGAGCTCCTACCCTTTACAACAGCATGGATGGAACTGGAGAGCATTATGCTAAGTGAAATAAGCCAGGTGGTGAAAGACAAATACCATAAGATCTCACCTATAAGTGGAAACTAATCAACAAAACAAACAAGCAAAATATAACCAGAGACATTGAAATTAAGAACAAACTGACAGTAACCAGAGGGGAGGTGGAGGGGATAATGGGGGTGAGAGAGAGGGAAGGGTTTTCAGGAACATCTATAAAGGACACATGGACAAAACCAAAACCAAAGGGGGTAGGATGGAGGGGGGGGGGGGGATGGCTGGGGTGGGGGGAATAGTTTGGGGGGAGTGGAGACAACTGTACTTGAACAACAATAAAAAATAAAATAAATTTTAGAAAAAAGAAAAGGCTGCTTTCATACACTACACAACTTACATACTTTGGTGCCATTTAACAAATAGCCTAATTTACTGGAAGCCCCAACTTTAATTATTTGAGCTTCAGAGGCTTCTGCCAGGCAAAGAAGATAATTATATTGATTCTTTCATTATTGTAATGACTTATTTTTCATTCTTAAGCACTACATCTCCATCAATTTCGAGACTGTTAAAAGTTCTTCAAAAGTCACTCAACAAACTAATAAACTAAGCAATTATAAAGCATTTTGCAAAGTTAGACAATTCATTAAACCCTTCTATTTCTCAACTTCTCAGTGTCTACAGTTGTAATAGGGAATCTATTTAGAAGCATAGGATCAAGGCTAATTTCTCCAACACATAAATCTACCAAGTTATCATATTTTGAAAGGAAGAAGAGTCCTTGAATGTCTCCAAGTGGAATCAGACCCCAAGCTGTCTGCTGCCCTCCTGCCCCTGGGGCCTTGTGGACTAGTTTGCATCACGGGGCGGGGCTCCAAGTCACTGAGATGGGCAGGAAAGGGGTTACTCTGTTCAGCTGAACCAATGTTTGGGCAGAGAACAAAACTGACTGATATCTTTTCTAAAATGAATGAGGACATTTTCTTGCCTTAACTGGCCATGCACTCTGAACACAACTTACGCCCCAAGGCCCCCGGATCACTGGTTCAGAGCACAGCTTCTTTTGTAGAACCCGGTAGGCAGAGATGTGCAAAAGGAGGAGAGAGCGCCCAGGCGTCCTCGATGACTTCTCCCTGGCCAAATCCAGTGTCCTTTCCACACTTCGAATTTCTTGGCACCACTGCCCTCTTCCTTTTGGCTCTCTCTACATGTGGGTCCCACCACACAGCTCTCCCACCACCATTTCCCATGCCCCCCTCTCTGTCCCCTGAGTGTTGTCCCTACTCCCACCTGCCACAAAACTTTTACGGCTGGTCCTCAGATGGACTCATTCTGGCTCCCAGCTGCAACCATCAGCTCCCAGGCCAGGAGTGTTATCTTCTCCCCATCTCTCACCCCCACTGCCTGCAAGCCCGTAACCCTCACTGTCAAACTGTCACCTCATGCCATCCACAAACCCAGAGCACACTCACTGTTCCTCACCAAAGCCTCGAATGCAACCCCTCTCCCCAACCTCACTTGTGATTTTGTTTTGCTTTTGACATAGTACTCACAGCCACGCAGGCCCAGACTCTAAGAATACACAGTGAACTTGAGCTTCATTGATACCTCACCTCTAATTTCTAAAGCTGGCCAGAGGCAAGTCCCTCCAGCTTGTACCACAGGTATATACCACGTGGTTGACTTCTGCCTTGTTTCCCAGCCTGGATTTCCGAGTTTCCTACTGGACCTGAAGCCACACCTCATTCTAAGCTGGAGCCCTGACACCTTCCTAGCTCTTTGCAAGTCCCCTTCTGTCAGGGTGGGAGAGAAAGGTGTCTTGCAGCACTTAGCCCCCAGGTCACGTTCCAGATGCTTTTAAAATGAGGAATCCCAGAAATCAACTTGGCTTGCCATGAGCAGGACAGCAGGGGAAGTAGGCTGATAGAGCAGAAAGAACCCAACTGTGGATATAGTCAGGCCTGGGTTCAAATCCCATCACCACAACTCACTGACTGTGGGACCAGGTAGGCTTCTCCAAGCCTGGTTCCTCATCTGCACAATGGGGACATTACCACCTTGCTTATGGAGTTGAAAGAAATAAAGGGAGTCAAAAGAACAAGGGCAGCAGCTACCAGGTATTGAGTCCTTACTATGTGCCAGGTGCTTTGCTAGGGACTGGGAGGAGACATGAGGGCTCTTTAGCTAATAAACAGTCTGAGGGATCATCAGGAAAAGGAGAACAGATGAGACCTGCCCTTGGGGAAGCAAGAGACAAAATATCATAACACAGTGCAAGCCCCGGCCGCAGCCCTGAGTCCTGGTATGGAGCGCATGGCAGCAGCCCGCCCCCAGGGTAAGTCACACAGCTGCAGGGAGGAGGCTCCACAGGGACCAACCAAGTCCATTTCTGAGCAATTTCTGAGTAACAGAAAAGGGCACGGAAGCAGGAAGCAGGAAGCAGCACAAGGCCCGGCCTCTTTCCCGAGCCCTGGGGGATGCCACCAATTTTGGCCTGTCTCGACCAGCGCTGTCAGCTCAGAAAAAGGTAAGGGGATCCAACCATGCTCTTGCAATATGGAAGTCCCCTCCACAAGGTCAAAGGCAGCAATCGTTTGGTGGGTTCCTGGTACCACCAGAAAGGTGTTGCTGCCTCCATGTCAGTGAGGTGTTGAGCTCCCCTCCTACTCACTGCATGTTACCCAACTTCTACTGTACACGAGATCCTTGGCGCTGTCATGGGTTCAGTTCCAGACCACAGCAATAAAGCAAATATTGCAATGAAGCAAATTGTCATCTTTTTGCTGGTGGAGGGTCTTGCCTTCAATCTGTAAAAATATATCTACAAACAGAAAAAAATCAAGATGTGCCTAGACTGTGGGCTTCCAGGCACACCTGACTCAGGTCTCATATCCCAAGGCCTCTCACACATGACCCCAGCTTTTCCCCAAGGAGTATGACGGCACCAAACCAGACATTCGAGGATTTGAATTATTTTTCCTTAGCTGTTAACAACTTCTGTGACCTTGAGTGGGTCACTTACTTCCATGTTCTCATATGTCACAACATCTGTGGTTATGAAGGTCAAATGAGAAGAGAAATGCAAGCACCCCAAGAACTAGGCAGCATTCTAGAAAGTTCATAGATGGTCAAAGGCATGATCAATAGCCCCTCTAACAGTGGGAGATAAGGGGCGATGAACAGAGCATCACAAATCTCAAATCTGCTGAAATATGCTGGATAGGAAAGGCCCGATGAGTACAATGAGCAAAATATCATCACAGGCAGAAAACAGGGCAAGGCTTCCAAACTTCCTGTCTGGAGTTTCCATCTGTGAGACCGGCTGCCTGCTGGGCATGGCCGAGCTGGCTGGTGGCTGGCATGTTCCACGAGTGGTGTCACCAACAGAGAACAAGAATAGAACCAAGTCCAGGCCAGAGGTTTGTTTCCACAGCCGCTAAAATAACTGTCCCACTGGCAGGGACTGGCCATATTCCCCTCCTCCTGTTTTGCTCTCAAAGTGTGTGTTTACCACTGTTACCTCCACTGGCAGAGGGGATGGAGCTGACTGACGGTAGACTGCCATATTTCAGTGATTTCAACTAGAGGGAATCGGGAAATCCTGTATGTGGCCATTTTATCCACCTAACCGCCACCTCATAATATCCTTTAGCTGGTACAGGGAAGGGAGGGGTGAGTGGACAGGGAATTATGACCTGGCCAGAACATGAGCTACTGGAAGCAGAGGGCGTGGAGCAGGACAGTGAGCTCCAGTTATGAGTCATGGAGGAGCTGTGAGCTGAGCTCATAGTCAGGAATACCAACACTGGGCTGTACCTCCAAGCCAACAGGGACTACCCCCGTCTTTCTAGGAGAAAGGAAGGGTGGGTGAGAGGGTCAAAAGGTCCAGCTTTTCCTCATGGTAGGATCTCTACCCTGAATCCCATGTAAAAGGAATTGGCAGAGTGTTTTATGCGAGGTCTCCCTGCTACCCAGAGAAACCCCATGCATGCCCGACCCAGGACTTACTTCTGCTCACTTCCCCCTTGGCCCGAGGCCTCAAAGTCAGGCAAGGACACTCTCTTGTCAGCTCCTGCAATGGTAGGAACCTACCTCATGGAAAACAAGACCTGACTGCTGCCAGGTAAATTTGGGGGGGACACAGACATTCAGTCTGTGGCAGCAGAAGGCCTTGGCATCCAGCCAGGCTATTTGCCCTGACAGTTCTCTCTGTGCAGTGCTCTCTCCGCCACAGCAGTTAAGCCCAGGCTCTTGCCTGGAGGGAGACTCCCACACCCCAAAATGGGACATTTCATAGCGCAGCAGGCATTTAACTCTCCATGCCAACCCTCTGGGGTTCAAGATTTAAAGAGATGTCCAGGCTGGTCAGGAGGGTGGGTGGATGGGGAAGAGGAGACACGACCGAAGGGCGAGGCTGGGGCCTTGCTCTGGCGACTCAATGCCCCCTGCAATGATGTTTCTGTTGTACTCAGGCAGTAAGCACCACAAAGCATGGTGGCGGGAAAGGACCTGGAAAGCCTCTTGGAGGCAACAATGCAAAATGTTTTTCTGCCCAGAAAGTGAGAGAAGAAATCAGAAGTGAAGTCACAAGACTGAACAAGCTGGGACTCAGGGGCCTGTAGTGAATCTCTGGCCACAGATGGACAGGCCTGATGCACTGTTGGCTGCGGAAGGTGATCGCAAGGCCGGCACTCCCACCGGCTCAGCCTCCCATTGCTGTCCTTGGGACCGCCTGTCACAGACTTTTTTAATTTTGAGAATACACTAGATACCACTCTTAGAAAACCCAGGGAAATTATGAAGAAATGTTTTAATTACTGAAACTACAGTTGAAATCTTGGCTACATCAGCACATCCGGATCGTGGAGCGCAGCGGAGGGCGGAAGAGTGCCCCAGCCGCAACAGTCTAACTGGCACGCTAGACGCTAACATAGAACAGCCGCTGGACTCAGTGCGGAAGGATCAGCTCAGGATGTTGCCATGGGAATGAAATTCAAAGTGCCTAATCGATTTGGTATGAGTATGTGTTCTCGATTGGCGACGTCCTTAAAAGGGTAGTAAAAATATTCAAGATCAGGTTGTCTCTGACCTGGAGGTGGCGTCTGTCCTACTCAAAGCTGAACGCAATATCCATGCGTCTCTTCTCCGGAAGTCCAAGTGAGGAATCCCTCGGCAACTAGGCACTTCCCACCCATAAAATAGCTCCCTTAAGCAACAAGCACAGAGGAAATGAGGTCTCAACCACACCACTCTTAGCCGATTTGTTATCTGTTCACCAGTTGGCTGCTCAGCAAGAGATGCTCTACCTGGCTACTCGTATGGAACAAGAAACTGTAAGACAAATGTTGTCAATCACACATGAATGAAGAAGGATTTTCTCCTCTGCTGTGAGCTGCGCACACTGTCAAATTGCTGTGATAGAGTTTTCACTGCAGAACAGCGCTGATCCCCAGCTTTCAGGAAAAGGTGCAAAGACGGCATGGCCTCTGGCTGGTAGGAAGGGCTACGCGGATATGGTCAAAATGCTGCATGACTGTGGCGTTGCTGTCAGTGCGTATGATTGAAATGGAAGCACAACTTGGCTCTATGCTGCATGTGGAAATCATGTGAAATGTGTAAAAATGCTTTTAGAAAATGGAGCTGACCCAACCACTGAAGCCGACTCAATAGAATTCTATAGCTTTAGCTGCAGCCCTGCGCTGCGGAAGTGTTCAGTAGGTTGTAGAGCCACATTATCGAAGCTGCTTCAAAATACCAAGCAGTCGCCAGTCTTCAGAAAGTGTTGTCTGCCCTTCCATTTACTTTTTGGCCTTTACCAACAACTGTTTTGTTTACTTATAATTTTTTAGCTCAGTTGTAGTTGGAATATTTACTGATTTTTAGTAAGCTTTAATAAATATTCCTCTGAGTAATTCATTGGTTTACAATAGAATTACCGTTGATGCTTTTTAAATAAATGAGTTTTACGCCATATTTAAAATTATAAATTAATGTTTTGTGGCATGTAAATTTTTATGGTACATATAGTTATCTGTCTTTGTATTGAGTGTTATACCTTAACATTTTCCAGAAATTATTCTACCCTACTCATCTTTACTCTTGCATTAACTCATTGACTTGATATGAGGTTTGTTAGAAATTCATAGAAAAAAATTGTTATTAAGCTAAAATTGCACAGTGTGATTGTTTATAAAGTATTATAAATAAAGTATATTTTCTGTTAAAAAAAATAAAGAAGTGTCCACCTAGGACCCAAATTTCTTGATCTGAAAGCTCTACCCCCCACACACCATTCCGAGATGGCAATTTAATGGGCCAAAATGCACATGCCAAGCGCGTTTGGGAATCTACCAAATTATAGAGCTCCCATTCACCAGCTGGCCCCTTCTTACTCTGTGCCAAGCTCTTTGCATGAATATCTCATTTAAATCTCAAAATAACCTTGTGAAAATATTCCAGTTTTATAGAAAAAGCCTCCACTTTGTTAGGCTCAGCGAAGCTGAATGACTTGCCCACTGTCACAGAACAAGTCTGCAGTGGCACTAGGACACAGCCGCAGGGCCTGCTCCAATCCAATGGTATCCACCACTTTTAAGCGTCCACAGGAGGGTAAGCAGTGCCTTCTCCATTTTTTCTGGGTAATCCTAAATGCCTGTTCAAATCGCTTCTCAAGGGAAGAGAGCAAATCCGCCACCCTTTGTTTCGAGTCAGTAGCCAATGGCAGTGCTGACCATGAGCACCTAAGGCTCATTTCCCGAGCAGGTCTCTGCAGGAAGCAGAAATTCCAGCCATAAGAGAAACCTACCTGCAACAGGAATTGGCTGGAGGGAGAAGAAACCACTTTCACTGGAGGGTTTCAGCTAATTGGTGTTTATAAGCAGCACAAAATCCAAGCCTTCACAGGGCTTTTCTAATAAGGCTCTACAAGCAGTTTCCAAACACTACGAAAGACTTATTGCTGACTCCTTCGGCCTTAGTAATTTTTCATCTTTGACAAACACATATTAAGTTCCTATTGTTTATGCAAAAGAACTGGATTTAAAAGATAGGAAGGCTTTTCATTAGTAGCTTATGACCTAGCTATAGACAGATAAATACTCATGAAAGACACGCCTGGAGTACATGTGGGTATAATCTGCCTTAGGCAGCAGGACCAAGGAAGGGACTCGGCCTGGGCTCCGTGTGACTGGTGCATGGATGGTGTCAGCTATATAGCTTGAGTGATTCAATGCATCATCCAGAGAAGAAAAGCTATTTCCTGCCTCTTGCTTGAGTGGTCTCTTGCTTGAGTTGCACTCACATTTTTTAGAATTAAGGGATCAAAAGCTTTAAAATGCATATGTTTATAAATAATGCCACTACTACTCCTTACCACTTTAACTTGAATTATTCCCTGGGATCAGTTTCAGCTGTCCCACAGAGGCTTGGGGTGGGTGGCGTGGCACAGATCAGCAGGAGTCTGTGTAGCCTGGTGAATGCAGCCCTGAGAAGGGGCCAGGCAGGAGGCATCAGGCAGGCGAACAGCCTGAGGCCTCCTGGGAGAGAACCCAGAGCGGAAAACAAGACAGAAAGATAGACAGACAGACAGCACCGAGAGACCACGCTGGTCTCCAGACACAACTACAACCATGTCCCAGAAAACAGGAATCGACATGTCTCTCCAGCCACAGAGCAAGAAAATGGGAAAAGGACCCTGTCCTCAGGTCAAATAGTAACAAAGAAAGCACCCACAGAGTTACTACCCGATACTGTGCAAGAACTCCCTTCCCTTCCTTTTTGCGTATGCACACACACATAATTGCAGGTGTGTGTTGGTTCATTGCCTTTGACTTTCTTATGATAGTTTTGCTTTACTACAAAGCTATGACAAAGGTTTGCACACTTTTAGAACCCTGTGCTAGTTTCTAATAACATTTAAAAAATATTTTTAGCATTGAAATTAGGATTATTTTATTTAAAGTCAAAACAGCATCACTAGGCCACACGCTAACAGCTGTGGAGTGAGTCTTCGTTTTCCTATAAAATTATTTCGTGATGTTGCACTAAGGGGATGAACTATATGACTTCCTAGCTCCCTTCTAGCCCTGGCATTCTTCATCCGTGTCTGTACAAAGTAAATGGAGTGGCCTGCGTGCACTCTGAAGACAATGACCCTGGAACATGCTGGTGGCATCTGGAGATGCCTAGGCCCTTGAGGGTGCGTGGTTCTGCCAGGTGTCACAGCTGATTTAAATAAAAGAAAAATGAAAGCCAGCCAGAGGAACCGAAGCTTGACGGCACCCTGGAGGGTCCGTCCAGTGAGAGCCAGAGCAGTGTGGGGAGACAAGAGACCTCTGCCCAAGACTCACAGGCAGTGCTTGCTCCAACCACTGCGATCAATGACCAGATATGTCCCCTCCTGTCTGCAAAACCGCAGTGCAGGTTGAGAAAGGAGAGCTGAAGCTGTTGGGCAATAGGACGAGATGACACAGAGCAAAGGGCTTTCGGGGAGGAGTGTGGGGAAGAAGAAAGCATAAAGGCAAAGGTGCTTTTCCCCTTCCTAAGAGAAGTCTGCCTGAGCTAAGATGTCCACAGGGGGAGCTCAGATGGTGGCAGAGTTTTTGCTTCCAAGGCAGAAAGGAGATAAATGATCATCATTTCTCAATTAAAACCGCAGCTCGATGGCCAGAGAGCTTACAAACCTCTCATGCCTCTTGGCAAAACTTCTGCAAGGAGAGTCAACACATTCAGCTTCCGTGTCCATATGGGGACAACAATGAGACATTGAGAAAGAATTTAATGAAGAAAGCAACCACAGACTTTGAGAACAAAAGTCAGAACTTCTATGTGCTGGTCTGCAAGACTCTCAGGATGCTTTAATTCCCTTTCAGTACCAGAGCACATTTCCATAGTAACTCCAGGAACTGGGAAGTCTTCATGAGGCCAGGTGGAGGATGGAGGACCCTCGTCTTTGGGGACAAAGGAGACCCAGGATGGAAAGCCAGACTTCATTTTTATTTCTTCCCCCTCCATCTTAGTATATAAGTATGGAGGTACTCTGGAAAGGCTTCGGGACAGACCATTATCATGTAAGAAAAGAAATAAAATTAAGAAATGAGGACACTCAGTGAAGTCTATTCAACAAACCAGAATGAGAACTTTGTCCTGCTGACTGCTTAACTGTATTTGTGATAAGCACCAAAAAAAAAAGTGTGTGCTAACAGCATTCTTGGAGGACAAAACCAGACCAGCTGGATAAGGAAAGCAGATAGGAAGTGGGTCAGGGGGCGAGAGTTACTGTGTAAGCAGAAAGTGTCTCAGGTATGGGAGGCAGAAGACCAGTGAGCAGGCACAATGGAGAACAAAAATAGCCTGGACTGGAAGTCAGGAGACTGTGGCCTCAACTTCTAGTTCTGTCACTGTCTACACGCCTTGCATTTCCCTTATCAGGCCTCAGTAAACTCTACTGTGAGAGTAACAACAGAAATAATTCCAGGGTCTATAGAACCCTCAGGAAAATAAAACATAACCACTTCGTTTTTCCAAGATGAAATAACAATTTCAACGAACAAAGTATTTATTGAGCATGTACTATGTACCAAACACAAAGATACATAAGATGAATGGATTTGTCCTAAAGGGATTAATATTAGTTATTAGAGACAGTCCAGATTAGAATCCAAATCTCCTCAATCCTAGCACTGGGTTCTTTCCAAAGGTATCCACAGCCCCTACAATCTGGCCCAGCCCTACCTATGCAACTTCCCACTATTCTTGATGCTAGAAGCCCATTGGCTGAAATCATTTCAATAAGTGTTTTCTCCAGGTCTTCTGAAATTTTGGGCCCCATTGTGAGGTCACACATCCCCCTTTCATAGCTCAGACTGTGAAATGATCCCCATCCTTGAGTGTTCGTCTCAAGTAACATCTCCTCTCATGCCGTTCTCTCATCACCGAGCTGGTCCACAGCAGTGGTACCTGAGGTTGCAGATTGCTGGGGGACCCCAAGATCCTTTCAGGGGGTTCATGAGATCACAGAGTAATCTATTTCCAGAATAATACTAAGATGTCTTTTTTACTGTGTTGACATTTGCACTATTGATGCAAAAGCAAAGGTGACTAAAAGTGCTGGCACCCAGAGCAAGCCAAGGCAGTGGTGCCAAACTACACTAATAGTCATTATATTCTTCAGTGCCTCATGTGGGAAGAAAAGAAAAGCGAATTTAAGAATGTCCTTGATGAAACAGTAAAACTCATCAATATGGGCCTTGGGCACACATGTTTGTGGTCTCCGTGTAAAGAAATCAGAAGCGTGCATGGAGCACCCCAGTGGCTCATTGAAGTGCGTGTGATGACTGTATCAAGGCGGGGCACTAAGTGACTGAGTTCTGAGCTGAACTAGTGGCTTTCTTCATGAGACACTATTTTTACTGGAAAGAATGAATGACGAACTACAGGTATTCAGATTTGAGTGTGTGATAGACATTTTCTTAAAAATGGGTGAAGTAAGCCTGCCACTTCAAAGAAAATAACTATTTGTTGTCAGGGATAAAATTCAAGCTTTCAAGCAAAGATTAGAATTTTAGAAAATTTGCCCCTGTGTGCTTGACATTCCCAATCTTTAGAGACTTTCTTGATGATACTGGTGGTATATTAATGAGTAGGATTTTTTAATACTGTATAATTAAAAGCCCTGACATACGCAAGATCTATATAACTGAATTTTCTAAATGGCTAATTCATCATGTTACAAAATCATGCACAGGAAAAACATTTATTTGCAGTGCAAGACAGACTAATGGATTTTCATGTAAGAATACAAAAAGTTCATTGAAAAAGTTTCAGATTCTGCACTGAAACTAACTTTTAAGAAATTATCACTTTTGGGAGTTTTGATATGGTATCAAAGAAGAACACAGAAAAAGCGACACTTAATAGGTGCTCAGGTACCTATTCAACTAAAGTTACATTCCTCTACCCCTAAGGGGTCTCTTTGTTCCTGAACAAATAACTTGGTGAACTTGCCTGTCTCAGCAAACTTCCAGGAACATTTTAAATCAAATACTTCTAGGGTGTCATGGATGATCTGGATGGAGTGAGTTCTGATTTTCCTGATCCATTCAGGGCTCAAATCTCACTTTAAAAACTACAGATCATCTCTCCCATTCCTATTTGCTTCCAATATCTGAAATTAAATACTGTTCTTTCCCTCCCTGCAGTATGTTCTACCCAAGTTTGATCAAATGTTCTTTTTCAAATTTTATTTATTGATTGATTTTAGAGAGAGAGAGGTAGAGACACCAATCAGTTGTTCTACTTATTTATTCATTCTTTGGCCGATTCTTGTCTGTTCCCTGACCATGGATCAAACTCAGACCCTTGGCTTATTGGGACGACACTCTAAGGAACTGAGCTACCTAGCCATGGCCTACATGTTCTTAATGGGCATAGTCAAAAGGAAACATCAACTTCTAGTGCCAGTCAAGATGAAGTAAGCTGGATGTGTATGACTCCTACTGAATACAGTTAAAAATTCTCTGCACATAATACAAAAGGCAACTACCTATGGACTCTGAAAACTAAACAATTAATTGCAGCAATGGGACCTGAACCAATGGGGAATGAATCATGGAACTGTACAGCAACATGTCTAGGAGAAATTCCCTATTCCTATCCAGAAGACCCAGTGAGAGGGCCCCAATGTACTGGAGAGTATAAAAAAGTCCCTGGATTCAGCGGTGGTCACTGAGCAGATCGGACCCTTCTCTCGTTCATGCACCTCCCTCGGCTTCCTCAGCAACCATGTCTGATAAACCCAATATGGCCAAGACTGAGAAATTCAGTAAGTCAAAATTGAAGACAGAAATGCAAGAGAAAAATCCACTGCCTTCCAAAGAAATGATTGAACAGGAAAAGCAAGCAGGAGAATCATAATGAGGCCCGCACCACCAATATGCACTGTAGATTCCACAAGCATCGCTGTCTTATTTTACTTATTTTAGTTTAACTTTGTAAGTTGCAAAGAGGTTGGATCAGTCAAATGACTGTGCTGCCCCTTTTCACATCAGAACTACTGACAATGAAGGCAGCACCTGCCTCTCCCATCTGCCTCTCTGGCTGGCAGGGCAGGAAAAGAACTTGCATGTTGGTGAAGAGAGAAGCTGGGTGGGAGGACAGTGAGATCTAGAGTAAAAACCAAGCTGGCCCAAAGTCTCCTGCAGGCTGTAAAATGCAGTGTAATCACAGTGCCATTTTTTTGTTAATATGATTTTAATTACTGAAATGCACAATGTTTTTAAAAATGCAAATAAAAAGCTTTAAAACCTGAAAAAAAAAAAAAGGCCCTGGTTTTCTTCCCTTTTTCTTCTTTTTTCTCAGCTAGCCTTGCCCTAAGGCCAACCCCAGATCTGCACTGCAGTGGAACAGGCCAAAAGAAATAGATAACCTAATCACTCCTATCAAAGAAGTTGACTTGTTTGCATGTGACATGATTCTACATGCATTGTATAAAATCCTAAAGGCTACACACACACACACACACACACACACACACACACTACAACTAATAAATCCAATTAAGTTGCAGGATGCAAAATCAATATACAAAAATCAGTTGCATTTCTTCACACCAAATGACCTATTTGAAGGAAATTAAAAAAATAAAAATAAAACAACCCCGCTCTGGCCAGATAGCTCAGTTGTTTAGAGCATGGTCCCAATACAACAAGGTTGCAGGTTTGATCTCTGGTCAGGATGTATAAGAAGCAACCAATGAATGTATCAATAAGTAGAACAAGCCAATGTCTCTCTCAAAAATCAACTTAAAAAAAAAAAGAAAACAGTATCATTTATGATAGCATCAAAATGAATAAAGTGCTTGGGAATAAATTTAACCAAGGAAGTAAAAGATTTGTGCAACAAAAACTTTAAAATATTGATGAAAGAAATTTTAGAAGACAAAAATAAATGAAAATATATCCCAAGTTCAGGGCTTGGAAAAACTATTATTGTTAAAATGTTTGTATTCTAGATTGCTAGAATACAAAGCAATCTAGAGATTCAATGCAATCCCTATCAAAATTCTAATGCCATTTCTCACAAAAATTTTAAAAAACAACTCTAAATTTCATATAGAACTACCAAAATACCCTGAATAGCTACAGCAATCTTCAGAAAGAACAGAGTTGGAGGCATCATGCTTCCTGATTTCAAACTATATTACAAAGTTATAATAATCAACACAGTATGGTACTGGCATAAAAACAGGCTCATAGACCAATGGAATAGAACTGAATGCCCAGAATTAAACCCACACATATGTGGCCAATTAATTCACAACAAAGTGGGCAAGAATATACAATGGGGAAAAAACTTCAATAAACGGTAAGAAAACTAAATAGCCACATACAAAAGAATGAAATGGAAGCACTATCTTACACCATATACAAAAAAATTAACTCAAAATAGATTAAAGACTTGAAAATAAGACCTGAAACCATAAAACTCCATGAAGAAAACATAGGCAGTGAGCTCCTTGACAAGGTCTTAGCAATGATTTTTCTTTTTAATTTGACACCAATGCAAGGGCAATAAAAGCAAAGTGAACAAAGTTGCTAAATCAAACAAAAATGCCTCTGGCCAGCAAAAGAAACCATCAAAAAAATGAAAAGTGAACCTACAGAATGGGGAAAAATATTTACAAGTCATATATCTGGTAATGGTTTAATATCCAAAATATATAAGTTCAATAGCAAAAGAAAAGAAAAAACAAATAACCCAATTTAAAAATGGGCAGAAGATCTGAAAACATACAGCCAACTAGTCATCAGGGAAACACAAGCCACAATCACAATGAGATATCACCTCACACCTGTGAGGATGGCAATTACCCAAAAAATAAAAGATAACACGCGAAGGCAAGGATGTGGAGAAGAGGGAATCTGTGCACTGTTGGTAAAAGTGTAAATTGGTATAGCCACTATGGAAAACACTAAGGAGAACACTATTGAGATTCCTCGAAAAATTTAAAAAGGAACTACCATAATAGCTAGCAATCCCTCTTCTGGGTATATACCCAAAAAAAGAAAAAGAAAAAGAAAAAGAAATCAGTAGGTGAAGGGACATCTTCCCTCCCCTGTTCATTGCAGCATTATTCGCAACAGCCAAGATATGGAAACAACCTGTTTCTGTTGACAGATGAATGGATAAAGAAATTGTGATGTAGAAACAATGAAATATTATTCAGTCTTTAAAAATAATGAGATCCTGCCATTTGAGACAACATGAATGGACCTTAAGAGCATTATACTAAGTGAAATAGAGAGACAAAGACAAATACCATATGATCTCACTTATATGCAGAATCTTTTTTAAAAAATGAGATACACCGCACACTAGAATGCCTACTTTTTTCCTTTTCCTTTCCCAACAGCGAACACTGATGAGGGTGCAGAGCTGAGCTCTCATGCAGTGCTAATGTGAATGCAGAATGGTAGAGCCACTTTCAAAACAGTTTTTCAGTTTCTTATACAATTAAACACACATTTACCTACAATTCAGCAAAACTATCCTAGATATTTACCCAAGAGAAACTGAAATTCACGTTCACACAAAAACCTGTACGTCTATAGAAGCTCCAGTAGCTTAACACTAGAAATAACCTAAGTATCTCTCCTCTGGTAAATAGATAAATAAAACCTGGGTAGATCCCTAAAATGGGATACTTCTCAGCAATGAAAAAGGAGTGAACTATTGACACACACGATATGGACGAATCTCCAGTGCATTCTGCTAAGTTAAAAATAAAAAAAGCCAAACTAAAAAATGCAGCACGCTGTACGATTCCACTCACACGACAGTCTGGAAAACACGCAGCAGTGTGGAGAGCAGAGCGGCGGTCCCCGGGAGCTGGGCTGGGCCAGGGTCTGACTGTGAAGGGTGGCGCATGGGAGGTTTTCTGTGATGGGAGTTTTCTGTATCACAGTTGTACTTGTGATTCTACAACCATGTGCATTTGTCAAAACTCATCGTAAAAAGTAGATTTTATGGTTATGTGCATTTTAAATATTAATTTGGAAAATAAGACAGAGAGAGGGGGTGGAGAAGGGTTGAAGGAAGAGAGATGGGGAGGAGAGGGAAGATGGGGAAGAGGAGAGAAACCTATAATTTTATTTCCTAAATCTCTCCCAAATCTATTTACCTTATTGCATTCCCCCTGCCTCCCTCGTAGTACAGCACCCATCTGGTAACTTTATAACAACCGCTACCTGTTCTCATCATAGCACTTGGATCCCCTCCAATCCGGTTGGTGTTTTCAAAATGTAAATTGATTCTATCACTCTTTGCTTTCAGAACAAAATGTTTCCCATTGCTGTTAGAACAAAGCCCAAATCCTCACCAGGATCTATCAGTCCCTGCCTGGTCTGGTCCTAATTAACACTCTTTCCTCATCCTTCTCCCTCATCCCCTTTGCTCCAACCATAGGGGCTTCCTTTCATTTCCTCAAAGGCACCATGTACCCTGCTACCTACCACAGGGCCTTTGCATATACTGCCCTGCTCTGGATTGCTCTCATCTCCCCGATGCCTCTTTATCCAGCATATCTAAGCTCCAAAATCAATGCAACAGAAGCTTTATTTATCTCTAAGTCTAGGCCAGACTCCCTGATTATTTCCTTTCTTTCCTTTGGAGCATTAATTTTCATCTGAAATTAGAAAGTCATTTATGTGATCTTTTGATTGTGTCAGCCACCAACACGAGAACTATAAACCTTATGGATTAGGGAAGTCATAGTTTGCTCAACATTAAACTATCACAGTAACTGCCTCACAGTGAGTACTCAGTGTTTGCTAAAGACTAAACTCAAACAATCCCACAAAATGAGGTATGTATAATATCATACATATCCATACTCTTTGTAACAGCAATGCATTGGAAACAACCTCCCTGTCAATAGGGGACTTGATTAAATATATTGGGCCCCATCCAAATGATGGAATACTATGCAGCTATGCAAAGCAACTGTGTGTGCATTGATATGGGAAGATCACTGCATCCTCATAAATAAAGCAAAGTACGCACAGTGCGCTGCCACGGTGTCAAAGGCTGCAAACCATGCACGGCTGCATTATTTGTTGGATGGAAACGCTCACTGAACATTTATAAGAAACTAGTAACAGCAGCTACTTGTTTCGAGGGTGGGTGAGAACTGGACAGATGGGTGTCAGAGGTGGGAGAGAAACTACTAACTCCCCTTTCATACTTCAGTTTGGGAACCCATATGAGTGTGAGTTTACAACTCAGCAAATGAGTTAAGTGCCCCTGCATGGAACCCAACACATTCTGTTGAGTGCATGAAAGCACGCGTGGTGTCCTGCCTGTCCTGGGTGCGTCCCCATCTGTGACACACTGCCCCCTCACCACGCTGCCACCACTCCGCCACTCCCCTGGGAAGCAGCAGGAAGCTTTTTAAATTTTAAAAATATGTCATTTTTAAAGGTATACTTTAAAATGATCAATTTACAGTAATAAACTCTTGTATCACCTTTACAGTTTATAAAGTATAAATACTTTCAAATATGCTCTAGTTAGGTCCTTACAACAACCTGAGAGTTTATCTTGGGATAGCCAAAAAGTCTGTTATGTTTCTTTCCGTCAAATAAAAGACACATTGTTCACGTTCACCAATGACTTTAATAATTCGATATTTTGAGTATGTCAGCTAACTCCCGCTATTGGTTTCTAGTGAGTTGAAGCCAAGGATGCTGCTGAACATCTGCTTCTGAATTATTTGGCCAAAATGTCAATAGTACCAAGAAACTGCACAAACCATTTTTGACACATTCGATCAGTCACAGCACCTTCTCCATACACTGCACAAATCTCTTTTTGCATTTCAGTTGCATTTTTACCTTTCTTGAAACAATAGAATGCAATATGCCAAAAAAGTTGCATATTTTCTTCCATCTTCAATATTTAAATGGCTGCACAAAAATTCATCAATTTTGATTTTTTTAAATGCACACTATATGACAGCTGTCACAATACAATTTAACAAAATTTGTTTCGAATGAAGTTGAAGACAACTAAGCGTTACTAGAGTCATTGTATGGAAAAAATGTAACAGACTTTTTGCCAAAACAGTATGTTATAGCCCCATTTTATAGATGAGAAAACTGAGGCCATGAGAAAGGAAGGGCCCTCCCCAAGGTCATTCCTCTGGAAATGGCAGAGCCGACTGAGATCTTCAGATTGCGTGTATATTCCTTCTAATGCAGCTTGAAGAACAACTCCCCCACCCTTCCCAACTCAGAACAGCAATGCCAGAGGTCTTTCACAAATTGTATTTCAACCCCATGACATTCTGTGAGAGACCTTCACAAGTATGGGTCAGTCTGGGTCTTGGTCCTACGGGACAGTACTTACAGAGAAAGGAAAATATCCAACTTCTGTTTTGACAGTTATACTCACCCAGCACGATAGAAAAGAAGAAAGAAAAATGTCCTTGGCTGGTGTGGAGAGTATCCTGCCAGTAAGTCTGCTGGATGCTCCAACTTGCCAAAGGCACCCCCCAAGGTCCCATTAACACCATGACACTGAAGCAGAGCAGCACTGAACACTCAGTAACACCGCTGACTCCCTGGCAACTTTGGAAAGATTGCGTTTCTGCTTGCAGAGGCCGGGTGGGACGGCCGAAAATGGAACTGGGAAGAGGAGGGCTGTGCTGCTGGGGAATGAGGTGAACGAGGCCTTGGGTGCGTGTCGTAAAAGGTTCCCTTTGTGTGATCTTCCTCCTCTTCCATTTCTTAGCCTCTGGATGGACTCCAGAGTCCCAGATTCACTGATCCTCCAACACAGAGGAAGGGTGAACTATCAGTGAAGAGACTGAAAGCTGCCTGTCACAACCACAGCCTAGGTCATCGTCCAAGCCAACTGGAAGCCAAGAGAAACAGCTCGAGCAGTAGAAAGCCCAAGGACTCACCAGTCTCATGAGGGACGATACAGCACGTGATGCAAAGGAAAGGCGTGTAACATGCAACGTCCAGGGCCACTTAAAATGGGCTCAAAACATGTGAAGGGTTCACAGGCTCCGATTTTCAGAAGTATCCTCAGACCTACTCCCACTGGAACAAAAATGTGACCTGAACAGCTCTTCTGACCCCTCCCTAGAGTGAGGGCCCCCATGGGAAAAGTACAGATTCTTTCCGACAGAACAGAAGACAGTCATCCTGGGTAGGAGAGACAACGTGATACTCACCTTCACACAGGAAAGGCAGAAAATGTTTAACATCTTTTTCTGAAGAAAGGAATAATTTCTGAAAGAAACTGTCGATAATTCTTCACCCAACTCTGAGATCATCAATTAACAACTACTTTAATCACTTCAGAGTACATAAAAATTTCTCAAGGAATATCACAAAATATAAATCCCAATGTTGACAAAAGAGGAAGTTAAATTCTAAACTAGCTCTCTAATTTAGCTCGGATGTGCTAGCTTTCAAAGTGGGCCGAGAAAAATGGAAGGGGTTCCAAAGGTGTTAAAAAGTACATCAGATCTAACTTATAAATTCAGCTGCACAGGAGCTGAGCAACCCAGAACAATTATTTTCCTCCCCCAAAGCTTCTGACTCTTCCTCAGAGTCAGGTGGCCGCCCTCACCTCATCATCTGAGTGGCCGGGGTGAATTGAGGGCAAATGAGGAGGACTTCTGCCCGAGATCAACATCTGACCACCAGAAAATGGACCGCTGCACGCTGAAACGATTCTCCACTGGTCCTATTGTTCTGGGTTTTTGGTTTTTTTTTTTCAAATGATGGAAAATCTAATTCCAGGAAATGTTAATAGTTTCATTATGTGACCATTGGACTAATAAGTTATGTAACCAAAGAGTTTGGGACTAAGCTACTAAAATATTTTTGGAATATTATCTGATCTCTTCATATAAATGTGTTGTTATCAAGGATCTAGGAGTATAAGCAAAGCTCCCACGAAATGGAGAACCCAGTGGCTATGCTGAAAAGGGTTTCCATCTGGAATGTGCTAGGACATGACTCAGGCTTGGGATACTCAGGCTTATACTTGGCAGGCCCAGGGCAAAAGGTGTAGGGCCGGTAAAGGTTAAGAAGGGTAAGGAACGGGTGCTTGGGACCATGTTGGGGGCAAAATACAGGACAAGTGTCCAAGAAATCCTGACCAACAAGGGAGGCGGGGTTAGAGGATTCTAGACTGCCATTGATAAAGTAGGTCTAAGGGAAGAACCTCTTCACAATACCCAGGAAGTAAAAATAAACAGTTTTCCTTAGCTGGATGTACCTGCCTACCATGCTAGCAGTTTCCATGCAGGAGTATGAAGAAGGCCCCCAGGTGCCAGGGAGCCCTGGGCAGAAGGTACGGAAGTTTGGAAGAACGAGGCAGCGTCCCCAGGCCAACCCACGAGACAAGAGGCAAGCACTTCACACAAACTCATCACATAAGGGTGGAAGGACAAAGCGCCCAAATATGCACAACGGTTCATTAACCCATAAAACAGTCCTTATCCCTTGGGGCCCCACATCCCCACGCCAGAACCCTCTCCAGCAGTCTGTCACCTTGCCTTAAAAAGTCTCAGACCGGGGACTGGGCTGGTTCCACAGGCATCCCACCACCACCGAAGCCATTGCTTTGGGAAAGTAACGATCCTTAAAATTCCCCCTTATACGTCCTCATCCCCCAAACCACCCTGGCCCTTACACACCACAACCACCATGGCCGCCCTGTACCTCTGTGTCTTAACAGTTGTAGTTCAACATCATAGAAGTGTTAGCTATGCTAAAATTCCATTTCACTTCCTCAAGGACATTCTCTTTCCTCTTAGAAAATTTCTTAGAGTCCTAGAGGATCAAGAACACCACCAGAACAATAACAATGATGGCAATGTTGGCCATCACAAGGGCCCGCGTGTGCAGGGTACTGACTCTGTCAAGCACCGTGCAAAGGACTCAGACCTTCATACATGCACACAAGTGAGACCACCCGGCATCGGCCCCGCAGTGTGGGTGCTATTACTGACTCCACGTTACGGAAGAAGGAACTGAGGTGCAGCGTGCCAGCCTTCTTCCCTCACTTGTGAGGGACCCCGTGCCAAATGGCAAAGCCTCAGAAATTGTGGTTCATGAGCAATGCTTTCTAACTGCTGGTGGGAGGGAGAAGGGAGGATAATGTTCTTTGGTCTGGGCTTTTGAAGAGTATTCTTGACATCTTTGGTCACGAAACTCATAAAGCCCTGACTAGTGTGGCTCGGCTGGCTGGGTGCCATCCCACAAAGCAAAAGGTCACTGGCTTGATTCCTGGTCAAGGCACATGCCAGGTTGTGGGTTTGGTCCCTGGTCAGGGTTCTTATGAGTGGCAACCGATAGATGTTTCTCTCTTGCATTGATGTTCCTCTCCCTTTCTTTATTTCTCCCCGCCCTTCTCTCTAAAAATAAATAAAAACTTTAAAAAAAAAACTCATACAAGACGTGACTATTCTATCATGTCGCTGATGCACAGGACACAGCCAATTCTTACCCTATTGTCCTCCTGGACCTCCCAGTCGCTGGAGAAAGTGGCCAGCTGCTGCCCTTGGGAACAGTTTGAAAACTGGAAAAGGCTGGAAAACATCCTTCTGTTCTCTTGAGTATCTGGAAAGATGGCATCTTGGAAGTTGACTCCATGAGGCAACAGGTTATAATTGTCATCCATCCTAGTGGAAAAGAGGGGGAAAAAAGCAGATGTAGATTGGACATCTATGGGGTATACCAGCTTTAAGAGTCAGAGAAGACTGAGACAGTCCCACCAATTACACAACCACGTCTCATAGGGCTCTTGTCAGAGGAGTTACTGTTTCTAATTATTTCTCTGCCTCGGATACATGCATCTATTCTGAAGGTTTTGAAATAGATGACTTTTAAAAAAAGATGACTTTGGGTAAAGCAGGGGGGAAAGTGCTTGCTTGCATGTATGTTTACCTATTTGTATATCTCCCAAGAGGCCTTCCTTCTCCTAGAGGGTGTTCCTTGTTTCTTGGTGAGAGGAAAGCCAGTTGAAATGACCCAAGTTCAAATCCTACCCTTACTACTTATCTTCTGTCTGACATGAAACATATTTTTAAAATTCTGAGCTTTAGTATTCCAATCTGTAAAAACAAGATAATAGCACCTACTTCTTGGTGGCAGCGTGAGGACTGCATTAGAAAATGTAAGTAAATAAAGTACTTGGCATGAAGTGCAGTATAAATGTTAGTTAACATATAGAGCCTAGTGTAAATAGCCTGCTGAAAAGATAAAGTCATAAAAAGGAACAAGAGAGAGAGAAGTTACACTTCAGCTCACCAGTGGGTCTCCACTGCCACTCCTCCCTGTGACACTGACCAGAATCTGTCTCAGTGGGTCCCCAAATAACAGAGGAGGAATGATTTCTATGCAGCTGTTAATACACTTCAGGACAACACAGCCCTGTGACACGGAAATGTATCAGACTACTGCTTGACTCTGTATTTCTGTCCTAACTCTTTGTAAGTATGTCGGAAGCAAAGATGAAAGAGGTGGCTGGCCAACACAGAGTCAGTCGGCGAAACTGTATTTCATTACAAAGTCGGGAAGTCAGGGGAAACGATGTCTACTCAAGTACTCTGGCTCTTTTTGCTTTGGAAAATGAAATTTCAGTGTATAGTTTTATAGCTGGGTTCTCAGTGTTTTTCCTTAAATAAAAATAGGAAAATTCTTAGTTAAGCCTCTCTGTATAAGATAGGTACACTCTCAGTCCCTGATGACTTATTTAGAAACTATACTTCCCCAGAAATGAAAAAAAAAAAAAATCAGCTGAACCTAGCTGAACCACTCAAGCCAACACCAAGCACACACCATGGATTCTAAACTTAGCTGTGCTGGCTTCGATATGGGAAACATGTGTTGCCATGGGCTCATGGACGCCCTCAGTGTAACTTACTGGTTTCCTTCTCCGAGAAATGTGAAATCTCAAGAGCTCAAAGTGAATCTGCACACCCAGGTCACATGCATTCAAATATCCTTATCGCTGGGCACACACACTGGGCAGACTGCAACCAGTACCAATCCCAACTTTGGTTAGTTCACTATCTGGATATAGATGTTAGATTCCATTTTGATGTTTCCCTCAGTTGCTCTGTATCACTACCCTGTTTCAATTGGAAACAGCCCGTTGGAAACAGCAGCATTTAGGGTTTCACCTGCTGCTCTGTTTCAGACTTTAGTGGAACCACTGATGGAACTCTTTATGCATACACATTCTATCTGGACCCCAGGCCAACTTCCATGGCACATCACAAGACTCCAGGAGTCTCCAGCCAGCGACAATCTCCTGCCTGACTCACCTCTATCCTCTTCGAAGCGCTGTGACTCAGGGCAGTACCCCAGAAGCCCACCCCCCTAAACCTTGGCTATTTTGAACAGCTTGGCATTGAGATCTGCTAGCAGCTGATGTGAGACTGATATCAACGGATATGAGTGAAACAAGAGGACAGCTGAGCTCATTCCACACCATTCACGTCCACGCGTTCGAGCAGGTGGAGAGAAGAGAGCGTGGCTATTCCTGCGTCTAACCTGCACCAGGTGTTTGCATGAGTTACTGTGTTCTAGTCTCAGTCAGCCTTGCTTTTCACAGGACTAAGGCAAGGATATTGCAGCTCTTGAGAAGGTCAGCAACTTGCACAAAATCAGGAGAAGCAGAACCATAATTCCAACAACAGTCCAACTTCAAAGGTTTTTCTTTTTCTTTCTCACCAGCCCAGGATACTCCCACTGAATCCAGTTTCAGGAAGAGAAAAAAAAAAAGTTGACTCGAATGGAGTATTGGAAACCACCTCGAGCGGTTGCCTGAAACTCTTGTTTTCATGAAGCCCAGAAATCATTCCTGTTTTTTAAACCCGGTAGCCAGAGATACCTGGGATCTTTGGAGAGAGGTAGGTTAGAAAGTAAGAGGAGGACCCCAAGGCATATTCTCATACAGCACGGACAGGGTTCTGTGAGAGGTCATGCAGACGGGCAGAGAGGGTGCTGTTGGCGCGCCGGGCTCACCTGAGAAAGAAGAAATAGGAGTAGTCCTGGACCACGGTATGGGAGTGGCACGAGAAGTAGCCCAGGCCGGTGAGGTTGAGCCTGGAGCCGGCGGGGACCTCGAGCATGCTGCCCCACGCCTGGTCGCACAGCATCTCGATCTCCGCGGAGTAGAAGAGCCCCGCCTCGCCAGCCTCGTATTGCCAGGGCAGGTAGTTGTAGAGGCCGTGCACCTCCTGGTGCAGCGCCAGCACTTTGGCGTACACGATGATCTCGGCCAGCTCGGCGCGACAGCTCTCGCTCAGGGGTCTCCACTCGGACGGCAGCTGGCAGCCGTGGCTGAGTCCGAGCCGGCCGGCCAGGCAGAGCGCCGCGAGCAGCAGCGGGCGCAGCATGCCGGCGGCGGGAGCGGGCGGCAGGGCAGCCGGGTCGGCGCTGCGCCCCAGGCGCACTATCCTGGGCGCATGGCGGGGCCTCCCGGGGCCCGCAGGGCTGAGCAGGGGAGCGCGGCCGAGGGGCACACGGGGCGTGGGGCGGCAGGGGGGGCGACTCGGAGCGCCCTCCGCAGCCCGGAAAGGGCAGTCCTGGGTGCTGGAACCTGCGCGCCGCTCCCGGGCTCCGGCACACCACTTTCCTCGCCGCCAGGCTCTCCACGCCCGGCCCTCGCCCGGGACTCTTTAATAGGGTCGTGGGGCGGGCCGACCACCGCCTCCTGCCCTGCCCCCCTCCCGCGACGGGGGCGTGGGCGGCGGGAGAGGGCGGGGAGGCGGCCGGGCTAGGGTAGGATGGAAGCCCGGGACTAGCGGGACGCTGAGGAACCGCGGGGGCTGCCGCTCCGGGCCAGGCGCGGTGTTTAGGGCACACGGAGCGCCGCGAGAAGGTCACTGCTGAGAGCGACCGCCCAGCCCTCTCGCTGCTCGCCACTGAGGCGCTGGGGCAGAGCTTTCAAATGCGTTGCATCCTTAAAATAATTGCATCCTTAAAATAAAAACGCTGGCTTGATTACTCAGCGTGCATTTTTACATTTTCTATGTAATTCATTTACAGGCAAAATACATAGGAATCAAATTTGACTTTACCTCCACAAAGGTTAACTAGGGAAGTCAGTGTGAGCTAATAAACTTTTTGGATCTCTCCCTCCCTCTTTCTCTCTCTCTGCTTAATATTTAATCATGATCTTCGAAAAGCCTTAATAAAAGATTGGAAAAGCCATTTTGCCCTGATTTATATTCTAAAGGCACATGATTTACAGAATTCCTACTTCTAGATTCTAAACACCCTACACCTGAGAAGTCAATTCTGCGGTCAATTCCAAACAGCTTTCCACAGGCCAATGAGTGAGTCTGAGGAGACGCAGATCGGCAGTTCTACCAGGACCTCTAAACGCAGCAGCTCCTTTTATCTCCAATTGCCTTAACTGTTCCTCGCGTAGTGAAAAGAAGAAAAACAAGATGCTTGTTATTTATAAATGTATTTGTAATATTCATTATATCATACAGATAATATGCATATATAATACGTCATTGCACATATATCATGCATATTATGCAATATTTATTTATAATAAATGTGTCAGCAAAATTGCCTGAAAAGGGAAGCTTCTTTGTTCTGCAAGTACCTCATGAACTAGGGTTTCTGCAAGTCTAAGCCTTGTAACCCAGTGGCATTGCTCCATGCACTGAAGGGAAAAGAATTCCTGGGAAATTCTGGAAGAAAAGATAAACAGAAAAGAGGCTGCAGAGGTGGGAGAGAAGGTTCCTAGCTAAGCCTTGCCCCCCCACCCCCTGGTGACCCCCAGCCTCCTTCCTGAGACCGCTCAGCCTACAGCATGCTGGCTGTGAGCCAAGATTTTGAAAGGCAGCTCCAGGGTACATCCAGCCCATGGAGACAGGGACTCAGAGACTTCGAGGGAGGTCTCTGGGCATCCCCGGAAGTGGAATGGTCAGGACTCCAGCCAGCGCTGTCCAGCTAGTGAGGGAATGGGAGGCCACAGCTGACGTTAGCTCACATTAGTCTAGAATCTGGTGACTCAGTTGCCCAAATTATTATTCTTAAAAAATCCTCTGGGATGGGCCTAAAAGAAGAAAGAAATGAGAGTGAGAGCTCTTCACAGGAGGTAATTCCTGCACATCTTTGAGTCAGTCAGCCTCAGTAAAGTTTGTTGGAAACGTGAGCACTAGAGGGAATCAAGTGGACGGCAGTCATGGTGGCATGTGACTCCCTGCGGTGACAGCCCCCACCCTGTAGACACCAGACTTCAGTCCAGTGGGTAAACATATCCAAGGATGACATCGGACATGGTGTCAGCACTGCTCGTGTGCCTCTCATTAAACAGGAGAATTCAGAGACTTAAATGTCATTGTCTTAGTTCGCTAGGGCGCCATAACAAAATACCACAGACTCAAGGTCTAAACAACAGACATGTATTTTCTCACAGTTCTGGAGGCTGGAAGCCCAAGATCAAAGTGCTGTTGGGGTTGGTTTCTGGTGTGGTCACTCTTCCAGGCGTTTAGATGGTCACCTTCCCTGTCTGTCCTCACATGACCTTTCCTCTCTACAGAGAGCTCTTGAGTCTCTTCCTCCTAAGTCCACCGCCTGATTGAATTAGGGCCCCACTCTTGTGACCTCATACAACCCTAATCACGTCCCTAAAAGCCCTCTATCCAATACCGTCTCGTCGGGTGTTAAGGTTTCAATATATGAATTTGGGGGGGGGGTGCGCATATGCAATTCAGTCCACAGCAGTTATTTAGCTAGAGAAAGAGAGAGAAAGGATATAAAATGGTTTCTATTCCTGGCAAAGAGAATTAGAGCAAGCACAGCTAAATTATAATATTAACAGTTGCTAACAAGTATTCATTGCTTACTATGGGCCAAGTGCAGTTGTTAAGAACTTTGCATATGTTATGGTACTGAATTCTCCACACAACAGTCCAAAGTAGATACCATTGTCATCCTCGTTTTAGAGAGAGGGAAATTCAGACATAGGTTAATTGTCTCACCCAAGGTCACAGAGCTAGAATGTGACTGAGATAGCATTCAAACCTCAGCCTCAGGCTCCAGGGCACTGAACTGAACTACAATACCAGAATGTGGACAAAATAGGCAATGTTTTAAAGGCACAGGCTGGCCCTTTATCTAGAAATAAATGGGGTATATGAATAGTAGTAACCTTAGCACCATCACTAGTGATGGCTAAATGGGAGTGTGGTAGGACTAACTAACACTAATTTTGTCCAAAGCAGCAGCCCTGCTCTACGCTAGTCCTGTGCTAAAACTTATGCAGACAAGGTAGTAAGAAAGTTTTTCTTTTTAACTGCATTTTCAAGTGTCTCCGAGGCCTGGAAAAGATTTGTCCTCTTAATATAGACCTTAAAACATGGACTTTTCTTTCCACTTAGATGAGCAAATAAATAAAAATCTGTATGCATGCCTGTTTTCTCTTTTTATATAAACTTAGAATCAAAATTCTTGCAATAACTACCCAGAATGTGTTTTCCAGAAGCGAGCCCTCTGAGAGGCTGTCCTGTGCCTGGATTCTTCACAGACACAACGGTCGTGCTTTTCTTCTCTCTGCTGTAAGTCCTGGCAGAGTGCCTCGCTGACTAGGGTTCTTTACCTGGGGAGCAGCTCCTTTCTGGGGACTGAGAACACCAAACAACCAGAGCTCAAAGTAGCCAGGATAAGAAGGAAAAATTCTATGAGTGAATTTTGGGGCTTAATAGTGGACTAGCTGCTTCCACCCCTTGATTCCAAGACTCATAGGATCTGGCTATTGGGCGCCAGCACCATACATTGTTCTGTTTCAAAGCATATACCATCTCCTTTAGGACGGCACCTCATCCTTTTAGAATGTTGACTCCCAACGGACATGAAAACTGGGTCTTCAGTAAGCCCTCACATCACATTAGCAAGCTTTCAGTATGTGCCCTGTTGCTTCTAGGTGATGGAGTTGCTAAAAGCAACTAAGCCTATGGCCCAGAGCTGATTGCCACATTCTGTTGGCTGTAAAAGAAGCAATGCCATAGAAAGCACTGATCAGAGGCAATGCCGGGGGAAGTACCATGATGGTGGGTAAGGTGTTCTTTGAGTTCGTAGATAGTACTGCTGGTAGAAGCATGGTGGGGCAGGGAAGGCATATCTGTATCCAGATTGGATCTATTCCAGTGAAGACAAATATCTGCCCCCTCCAAGATGGAAGAGGTCCAGTTATCATTAACCTGCCACCAGGTGACTGACTGGTTCCCCAGTGAATGGGACCATATTAGGGGATCACTGGTCTCGGTTGCTGAGATAAGAGGCCCTCAGTGGAGGTGTTAGCAAGGCCGGCTCGGCGAGGGTGAGTCCTCATTGCCGAGTCAGTGCATAGCCTCCATCCCTACTGGCATGGCCACTTTCTCTATAAAATATCATGTCACCTTCGGGTTTTCTCTATAAAATATCATGTCACCAACAGATAAAGAGAGTTTTACTTCTTTTCCAGTCTTGATGCCTTTTATCTCTTTTTCTTGCCTAAGTACCCTGCCTGTAGCTTCCAATTCAATGTTGACTAAAACTGGCAAGAGCAAAATCCACAACTCTTCTGCTCTTAGGGAGAAAGCTTTCAGTCTTTCTCCATGACCTGTGATGTTATCTATGGTTTCCATAGACACCTTTGATCACAAGAAGGATGTTCCCTCCCATTTCTAATTTCTAATTTGTTGATTGTTTTTTCATGAAGGGTGTTGGATTTTGTCGAATGTTTGTCTTTTTCTATTGACACAACCATGTGATCTTTGTCCTTTATTTCTAGTCATATGGTCTATTGATTCCCATGTGTTGAACCAACCTTGCAATCATGGGATTAATCCCACCTGGTCTCAGTGAATAATTCTTTTCATGTGCTGCTGAATTCAGTAGATGGTATTTTTTTAATATATATTTTTGCATCTGCATTCATAAGAGATATTGGTCTGTAGTTTCAATTCTTGTGATGTCTGGTTTTTTGTTTTGTTTTGTTTTGGTATTAGAGTAATACTAAGCTCATAAATGAATAAGGGACTATCCTCTCTTATTTTTGGAAGAATCTGTGACTTACCAGTGTTAATTCTTCTTTAAATGTTTGGTAGACTAATCAATAAACACCTGTGTCCCTGAACTTTCCTTTATGGGAAGTTTTGGATTACTGACTCAATCTCTTTACTTGTTGTAGATCCATTCATACTTTCCATTTCTTTTTGAGTCAGTTTTGCTATTTGCACTGTAGGAATTTGACCATTTCGTCTAGACCATCAAATTTGTTGAAAGAATGATGTTTTGATGCATACATGACAGCTTTGACGTGATCCCACAATGAAAAGGTCTAACGGAGATAGATCAGGTGACAGAGGTGGACGAGCAAGGGAGCCTCTGCTAAGTCACTGGTCTTGGGAATTCTTCTCTGTAAAACTGCCACACACAAATACCTTAAAATTAAAAAAATCATCATTCAAAATTCACAAACTGAAGTATAAAGAAGTATAAGTAACTAAACTCCCCAATGATGCTTGTGTGAATTTATAGCATTTGTACTTCTGAAGTTCTTAAAGCTGAAAACTGCCCTGAGGGCTTTGAGACACCCCGACGTAGCCACATACACTCACACCCCTCGCTCTGCGCACTGACAGGGCCTGTGTGGCAACAGGTCAGTAGCAGTGAGCACCTAGCACTCATTCTATATAGCATTCTTTTCTGAAAGGAACCAGGGCTCTTTGGAGAAATAGCTGACACCAGAGACTATTTGTGGGGTGGACATGAAAATTCTCAGGTGAACCAGCAATATTGCTGCACCAAAAAGTAAGAGAGCACCCAATGAACAACCGGGACCTGCCAACACGTACAGTGTGTTGGAGGCCCTGAAGGAGGCCCCAGTGATCAATTACACTTAATAATGACAGTGATTGCTTAGAAGCCATAGAATAAAATAGGAAGGCGTAAACTCACACTAGTCAATACATGAATGAATAAATAGAAGACTTGAGAGATATTTACATAGTTATATACAGCTCACAACAAAGTGTTTATATATAACAAAAGGGAAAAGAACAACTGTACAGTTGGAGAAGCCTGGAAGATACTACCTTAATCAAAGGAAACATCCTGAATAATCGGACAAATTGTAATCATGTGTCACCTGAGAAAATGCAATGAGAACAGAGTGTCATTTCTATGATGTTCCTGCTGAAGATGTATAACATAAATATAATCATGAAGAAACATAAGACAAACACAAATTGAGGAATATTCTATAACTGGCCTAAAATCTTTGTGTGAAGTTCACAAAAAATCTATAAAAGACCCAGTAGCTTTTCCATTTGAAAGAAGTGAAAGACAACCTGCAAAAGACTAAGCTTAATGCATGACTCTGAACTGGACCCATTTCCTGTAAAGGACATTTACTGGGAAAAGTGGTGAAATTTGAATGGGGTCTGAAGTTTGACGAGGGTAATATATGAGTGCTAATTTTCAATTTCTATGCCCTTGATAGTAACAAATACACATGAACGTGTCTGCAGGTGGCAGGGCATTGTGGTTCTCAAGTGGTTCTAGAAGAAAATTCATTGCAACTGAGCCTGCAACTTTTCTGTAAGTTTGAAAATATTCCAAAATAAAAAAGAGGGCCCTGGCTGGTGTGACTCAGTGGACTGAGCATGGGCCTGCAAATCAAAGGGTTGCTGGTTCGATTACCAGTCAGGGCACATGCCTGGGTTGCAGACCAGGTCCCCAGTGGAGGTTATGCAAGAGGCAACCACACATTGATGTTTCTCTCCTTCTCCCCCATTTCCCCTCCCTCAAAATAAATAAATAAAATATTTTTTCAAAAGAGGAAAAAAATAATAAATAAGTAGAATAGCTAAGAAGTTTTCAAAAGAGGATTGGCAGGAATAATTTGCCCTCTCAGATATTAAAGGGTGTTGGGCAGCTACCATGCTTAAAATGGTGTGGGAATGGTATAAGAAGCAACAGGCATGACAGAAGAACAAAACAGATATGTGTTTGTAAGAACTTAAAGTACAGTGTATGAACAATTCCAAATTGCCAACCATCATGGAGTGGCTTATAGATTGTAGCACATTCATATATTCCAATAATGTATCACAAATAAACATATATTTACACATTCTAATTGACATGCTCATGATACAATGTTAAGTGACAGAAGAGTATAAATTATCTGTGGGCACATCCTGGGCTCTCGGGGTGCTGGCAATGGTCCCTGTCTTGACCTCAGTTGTAGTTTTATGGTCACTCACTTTGTCTCATAACTCTTTTCTGTTTTTTCCTTATGTATGTTACAATAAAAGATCTTCAAAGGACATCGCAGATCCTTCACCATCCTGGACTATATTCTAGACATTGAGCTGCAATTTTATCACCCTTTTATCACCAAATGAGGGACCAAGTTCCAAAATGGTTAAATCATTGATCTTCAGCTGAGAAGCACCAAGGCTGGGATGCGGATCTATCCATGCTTTGGCCACTACACTGCCCTATGTCCCCAGCACTGGTGCTGAGAGAGCCAACAGTCATCACAACAGTTACTGGGATCATGTGCCCCAGAGTGGGCCAGACCATGTGCTGGGCACTCTGCACTCATCCAGCCCTAAAACACCCTGGCAGAGATGATGTTATTACTCCCACTTACTTAAGGAAACGGGGCACATGGCTGGTAAAGAATGAAGATGCATTCAGACGCTAGTGACTTCATGTATTGCATCAGCCATCTTCAACCTTTTTCTTTTTTCTTTTTCTTAAATTACTTTATTGTTGTTCGATTACGGTTGCCCACATTTCCCCAAACCCCCGCCAAACCCACCTACCTCCCTTGCTTCCCCTATCCCCCTTGGTTTTGTCCATGTGTCCTTTATAGCAGTTCCTGAAAACCCTTCTCCCCTCTGGCCTCTCCTTTCTCCCCTTGGCTATTGTTAGATTGTTCTTAATTTCAATGTCTCTGGTAATATTTTGTTTGCTTTTTTCTTTTTTTAATTATATTTTATTGATTATGCTATTACAATTATCCCATTTCTCCCCCATCATTCCCCTCCACCCTGCTTATCCCCTCCCACCCACATTCCCCCCTTTAGTTCATGTCCATGTGTCATAAGTTCTTTAGCTTCTACTTTTCCCCACACTATTCTTGCCCTCTCCCTATTTTCTACCCACCGTCTATGCTACTTATTCTCTGTATCTTTTCTCCCTCTCTCCTCCTTCCACTCCCCTGTTGTTAACCCTCCACGTGATCTCCATTTCTGTGTTCCTGCTCCTGGTCCAGCTGTTTGCTTAGTTTGCTTTTGTTTTAGGTGTGGTTGTTAATATCTGTGAGTTTGCTGTCTTTTTACTGTCATATTTTTATCTTCTTTTTCTTAGATACGTCCCTTTAACATTTCATATAATAAGGGCTCGGTGATGATGAACTCCTTTAACTTGACCTTATCTGAGAAGCACTTTATCTTCCCTTCCATTCTAAATGACAGCTTTGCTGGATAGAGCAATCTTGGATGTGTAGGTCCTTGCCTTTCATGACTTGGAATACTTCTTTCCAGCCCCTTCTTGCCTGCAAGGTCTCTTTTGAGAAATCAGCTGACAGTCTGATGGGAACTCCTTTGTAGGTGACTGTCCCCTTATCTCTTGCTGCTTCTAGAATTCTCTCCTTCATTTGAATCTTGGGTAATGTAATTATGATGTGCCTTGGCGTGTTCCTCCTTGGGTCCAACTTCTTTGGGACTCTCTGAGCCTCCTGGACTTCCTGGAAGTCTATTTTCTTTGCCAGATTAGGGAAGTTCTCCTTTATTATTTGTTCAAATAAGTTTTCCACTTGTTGCTCTTCCTCTTCTCCTTCCGGTACTCCTATAATTCAGATGTTGGGACATTTAAAAATGTCCTGGAGGTTCCTAAGCCTCTCCTCAGTTTTTTGGATTCTGGTTTCTTCATTCTTTTCTGTTTGGTTGTTTCTTTCTTCCTTCTGGTCCACTCCATTGATTTGAGACCCAGTTTTCCCCCCATCACTATTGGTTTCCTCTGTGTTTTCCTTCATTTCACTTATTATAGCCTTCATTTGTTCTCTAATTTGCGACCAAAATCAACCAATTCTGTGAGCTTCCTAATCACCAGTGCTTTGAACTGTGCTTCTGATAGGTTAGCTACCAGTGCTTTGAGCTCTGCATCTGATAGGTTGACCACCTCCTGGTCGCTCAGATGAATTAGCTCCAGGGCCCCGATCTGTTCTCCCATTTGAGCCATCCTTGGTTTTGTTTTTTGTTGTTGTTGTTGTTGTTGTTTTGTTTTGTTTTTGTCTGGTCACAGCTGTTATGTAGTGAGGGGCGGAGCCTTAGGCGTTCACCAGGGCGGGCCAGCCCAGTTGCTGGGTTGTGATGCTGGATGTGGGGGCGGGGTCTGAGAGGGAACAATGGTGCTTGCTCCACACTCTCTCGGATTCCAGTCCCTTCAGTCACTTCCCCCAAGCAAACTGGACCCCTCTGGTGCTGATTCCTGGGTGGGTGGGCCTGCACATGCTCCAGGACCTTGTAGATCTCCCCAACGAACTCTCCTGTGAGGCTGAGACTCCCTCCTGGCACCTCAGCCCCTACAAGTATTTTCAATGGGTGCTTTTAGGCTTCACTTCCCAGCACTGGGGCCCTGCATTGCACAGTCTGTCTTGCTGCCCATTTTCGCCTGGTTTATCTGTGCGCGAATGTGTGTCCGTGGTCAGCCGCCTTGTATGCCCCACTTGGCCTCCTCATGTTCGGCAACCACCACCTGTGTACCTGAGGTGACAGCGCACCCAGGACCACCAGCCACCATCTTATCCCCACTGCGACCCGACTCTGCTGGCCGCCAACTCCACCCTTCTTACCAGTCTAGGTGAATCGTTGTCGGACTTCCATACAATCCAATTTTCTCTCTGTCCTGGTTGGGGTTTTTTTTTTTTTTTTTGTTCTATATTTTTGTTGCCCTTAATCTTGGTTGTGAGAGGAGGCACAGTGTGTCTACCTATGCCTCCATCTTGGCCAGAAGTGTTTGCTTTTTTCTTTGTTGATTATATTCCAGTTAAAGGTGAGATCATATGGTAATTGTCCCTCACTGCCTGTCTTATTTCGCTTAGCACAGTGCTCTCTAGTTCCATCCACGATGTTGCAAGAGTAGGAGCTCCTTCTTTCCCTTTGCTGCATAGAATTCCATTGTGTAAATGTACCACAGTTTTTGATCCACTCATTTACTGCTGGGCACTTAGGTTGCTTCCAGCACTTGGCTATTGGAAATTGTGCTGCTATGAACATTGGGGTGAATAGGTTCTTTTGGACTGGTGTTTCAGGGTTCTTAGGATATAATCCCAGCAGTGGAATTGCTGAGTCAAAAGGCAGTTCCATTTTTAGTTTTCTGAGGAAATTCCATCCTGTTTTCTACAGTGGCTGCACCAGTCTGCATTCCCACCAACAGTGCATCAGGGTTCCCTTTTCTCCACATCCTCTCCAACACTTGTTGTTTGTTGATTTGTTTATGATGGCCATTCTGACTGGTGTAAAGTGGTATCTCACTGTGGTTTTAATTTACATCTCTCTGATGGTTAGTGATGCTGAACATTTTTTCATATGTTCAGAGGGTCTGTGGACCCTCTGTATGTCCTTCTTGGAGAAATGTCTGTTCAAGTCTTTTGCTCATTTTTTAATTGGGTTTTTGGTCTTCCTGGAGTGGAGTTGTGTGAGTTCTTCATATATTTTGGAGATCAAACCCTTGTCCGAGGTATCATTGGCAAATATGTTTTCCCATATAGTTGGTTTTCTTTTCATTTTAATGCTGTTCTCTTTAGCCAGCAGCAGCTTTTTAATTTGAGAAGGTAACCTTTTTCATCTCATGGCACACATAAGCCAATTACTTAAATTCTGTGGCAAACCAAAAAATTTATTTTATGCCAATATGACAAGAAGTAGGTATAATTTTGATTCATTCACACCAATGGCTATTGTTGTAGTGGCTATTGTTAGTCTTTTATTTGACAACCTAAGGGAAAAGAGGTCAGTGCATGTTTGAAAAATTCTTTTGGCACATCAATGTGCCTCTTGTGACTGGTTGAAAATCACTGCACTAGAGAAACACAAACTAAGTAGTAGCTATATGTCAGGCATTGGAAAGGTACTGGAGGTATAAGATACAATTCCTACCATACAGAAGCTGACCTGCCTGATGGACTCTGAATTTTGGCCCCTCCATCTATGCCTGCTGCTGTTCTCCGGTAGGACTGCCTATCTGTTGTTGTCTAAATGCAGTCCAAGGTCAGGTACCTGTCCCAGGAACAATCAAGTTATCTCCCCATATACCTTCTTCCCACAAAGTTAAATAATGAACAAATAAGCAAATGAACAAAAAAAGTCCAGCAGCTATGATTCAGTTATTCTACCTGAATTAGGTTTAGAACTTTCTTTTATGCTTACCCACCTTTTTAATGCTGGATAGATATAGGGAATAAGCCCAGAAATGCTGACCAGAGACCAACAAATGAAAAATTAAAGACATTTTTCTTATTCTATCATATTTCTAACTCATGCAGGGTCTTTCTTGGAGGCTCCCAATGTGCTATCTAAATGTTAACTCATTATTCCTTCTGGTATCCTTGGGAGGCAGGAAGCCAATGTTATTTCATAGATAAAGAAGCTAGAGTCCCAGGAGGTTAAATGCCTTGTCCAGGGTCACATAACTGAAGGCAGTTGGGGGTGCTGGGAATGGGGCTTGGGGTTAGGAATCCCTGCCTGGGGTCCCCTGGCTCCCAAATGAGGCCTCCTTCTTATGAGATAGCTTTGTATGTTCAAACTCTGTTGGAGTCTTGTTCTATAAAAGGAACGCTCTGGGACTGCTGAGAGACAACGGCATTTTTCTCCCCCTGCACATTCATACATGCTACATTTTCAGAAGTCAGATTTAAGGCACGGAGCCTTTGTCTCTAATTGTTCCAAATTCACCCAATTTGGGGACTGAAATTTAGCTCAAATGACCCTTCCAATGACCGTGAGTCCATGATAATTCTGTCCTGTCAGAACAGGGCAGAGATCAGGGGCCTGAACTCTTGATACACATCTTAATCTGTGCCATTTTAAGCATCTGCATTTCAGCAAAAGAATGAGCTAAGTTCGGGATTGACAGCTCCCCAGTGAAATGCATCAGTCTTTGGAAGGTGTCAGGAGCACTTCAATGAAGCACTGTGCTTACTTCCTCACTCTGCTGTCATGATGAGGACACTGCCAACAGCCTCTGGAACAGCTGGCAAAGTGGAAACAGGTAGACTAGTTGATCTATTCAAGTAACCAAGGTGAGGCTCTAAGAATTCCTACTGTACTTTGAAGCCCATCAAACCAATCCCAACATCTTCTTGTGTAATTTTCTAGATACTAAATGGAAATACTAGGCATGAATTGAGCATTTTAACCCTTTGTAGTCATCATTCAACATTTACATTTCAACAAATAACACTCAATATTTGCCCTTCAACTATTGTGTGTTGGGCACTGTTCTAGGCCCTGGGCATGCCGCGATGATTAAAGCAGAGAGCCTGCCATCTTGGAGTGCACATTCATCAACTCTCAGGTCGGTACCATTAACAAATTGGAAAAAGAAAAACTTGCCTTTGGAGATGGAACCTATGCCTGGGAAAGAGTGGCTTGAAAATCTTGTTCAATAACTTCTGAACACCTTTATTTAAATGTCTATCTAACTGAAAAGGTTAAGATTAAGCTCAATGTCTCAGGTCTCTAAGAAGCCAAGGCTCACTTTACATGTTAGAACATAACCAGCCCTCAGACTGAGATGAGGTGGATTTCATTGACCGTCTTCTTACATCAGTTTCCTTGGAATGAAATGAAAGAACAAAGAAATAAACCACAGTGGGGAAGAGTGGAGAGAGGAAATACGTGTGATTACCATGAAGCTGCTCTGAGTGTCCCTGACATGTTGTCAGTAAGCAGCTCTTTCTCATAGGAAATGAAATCTCCTGGGGAGGTGATAGAAGCCATAGCAAGGGGAGTGGAGCACAGTTCTTAAAAGGCAAGACCCCTCCAGCCAAAGGGGACCCACAGCCGGGCCCATTCAATAGACTGGAAATTCACAACTGAGCACACCAGACCAATTTTCACCTCTGAGCACTTGCCTGATAGCTCAGCTCATCAGAATCTGCTGAGGGAATGTGTGAAGCTGATAGAATATCACGCTTGGGAAAGTTTATAAACACTCCAAACATACATACCACTGTGTGTTTTCAATTTGCTGGTTCAATGTTCTTGCCAGCTGCATAGAAGAGTTCAAACCCTGTTGAAAAGCACATTGGAGGAACAACCTCTTATTCCTGAGCAAGGATCTCACAGGATTTTCAGCTTGGTGATGACTGTTGAGAAATGAACAAAATATGTGGAAGAAGTTTAGATATTCTCATATTTATAATGAAAGCATTGCATTGACAGGGTTAATAAAAAAGGCTCTGAAATGTAAATATAACTAGTGCTGATTGCAGCCTTTTTTTTTTTTGGCATCAAGGAAAAATCCAACTGGTTCATTTTTAACAAAACCCCAAAGGTATCACAATTAGAGTATTTTTTTCTCTAAGTGATTTTTCAGTCACTTTCTGCATTTATTAATCTTTCTATTTGTGCTGTCATCACAAAGGCATAATGTGGTCAGTATTTCAGCAACTTCCACCCTGAGGTAAAGTACTTTGTAGAAGAATATCTGCTTTTCCCAAATTTTCTATTACTGACCTTGCTCCATTTAAAAATATTATGACTTAGTGCCAGTGACTCCACTTTACACATTTTAAACATAATTGTCCAAACCTGCATTGGTAGTATGAGCACTAGATGTGACTGGCATTGAGTAGGCACTCGATATTTGTTGAACCAGGGAATACATGAATTTATATCCCTTATATTTAAAAATGTACAACTTCAGCCTTCAGGGCTTTTTTTTTTTTTTTCAGTTATGCCACACTAAAACTGATTATTCAAGTTGAATGTTCTCATCATATATTTAATTCATGTGTCCAAAATCAAAAGCATGAGCTTTGAGAGGTAGATTATAGCTTTATTATAATATAGCTATAAAAGTTCTACTTGTGAAAATAACTAAGAAGAACATTTGCCAATAAAAGTAGATAACTTTTCTGGAATCACTTTTTTAAATAAATTAATTTGAGACAAAATCCATTCATATCCACCTTTTTGCTCTTCTCAATCACAACTTCAACTTGTACTCATCTCCAGATTGTCCATCAAGGGCTTCTCGCTCCGCTTCAATCTTCTCTTGGAGTTAGCTCCCTCCTAGTTCGGGCTTTAGGAAAACTTGGCTTTAAAAAATCTGGCAGGTTTTTTTCAGCAATAAGTCCTGAGAACTTCAACTTGGACAAGAGCTCATCCTGTGACCAAGTTCTCTTGGTTTGTTTCTTAATCAATTCTACCCAGAGGTGCGGTTCCTTTGCTCAGTTCTCTTGTTTCCTTCCCACTGGGCAGAGTGAAGAAAGAAATATAGAGTGAGTTACCCTCAGAGTGTAACACCTACATCTCTTCTGCTTTGTGCCTTCCCAACTGCCCACCCCCCAATGGGTAGATCCTCCCCAATAAGATGGATATCGTACACAAACAGAATTCTTCAGTGCTCTTTTCCTACTCCTTGATTTTTCTACCCCCTCCTTTCTCTGTTCTCCCTCCCATAAGAGATTAAAATTCACTAATCTTATTGATGAGAGCCCAGGACGTTCACTAGGTCACATCTACCAGTGAGCAGGCTCAGGGTGCCTTTACAGACAACACAGGGCGACAGACCTCTCTCTTCAGCCTCCTCCTGCAGACTATGCAAAACCTGAATTCTCAGAGCACTCATCTCTGTTTTCTCCCTCTTCTGCATTTATAATGGCATGCTAGAACAGGCCTGAGGTCCAAATTTCTCCCTAGTGCTTTCCCTCCAAGTCATACCTGAGTGGGTCATGCTAAGATTTAGATTCAGGGGGAAGAGTAGGAAGCTTGTCTTAGACCATAAGTCTAAACCACATGCTTCAACTCAGGTTTTACCAGAAAGCCCAGGATAGTCTGTTACTGGGGACTGCTCAGCTCTAAGTAGAGAGTTACAGGAGGCCCCCTCACTCTCTGAGTATCCATTATCTGAGTTGTTTAAGTGAAGCAAAGTCATCATAAAGCAAAACTAACTATGAATAAACTGACCATTTATAAAATTAATCCCCAAATGCCCTTCCTCTCAAGACATTAGTATCTATCCCATCACCATTATAGTAGATAATAAATTCAAATATAGCAGAAGTCTACTGTGAAAAGAAATTATAGATACTGCAAAGGATGCAGGATTTCATGAAGTTGAAAAAAATGTTGCAGAATTGCTTGAAATAGGTGTCAAGCCAATAATATAAATGTAAATATAGCACAATTTGACCAGTTAACAATTGAAGAGAAAATAAACAACAATGAGGACATAAAAGATACTGAAAAATAAAGAGACTCAAATATCAAAGAATTAACAAAGCACTGGGAAAAATTAAATAAACCCTTGAATATTTTTGCAAAAACAGCCCTTCTGTGACTGTCTGGCAGAAGTCAAACATGAAGTAAAAGATATTTTATCCTATCATTACATAGCTTTATCTAGAAATTATTATCCTCCTGTCTGGCTTATCTATTTCTGCATAACAAACCATCCAAACCTTTAATGATTTTAAACAATAACATTTTGCACAATTCTATTGATTGATCTGGTAGTTCTTCTGCTCCACATGTTACTGGCAAGGATGCTAGAATGACAAAAAGTTCAACATGGCCCTATTCACATGACTGAGTGTTGGTGCTGGCCACTGGCTGGGAGCTTAGCTTGAAGTGTTTTCTGGGGCCTCAGTTTTTCTCCACATGATTGCTTTGGCTTTCACATAGCTCAGTGTCCAGGTTCCAAGAGAACAAGCCCCAATGTGCATATGCTTATCAAGCCTCCAGTTGCATTACATTTGCTAAAGCTGGTCACATTGCCAAGCCTGGAATCAATGAGGGGGGGAACCATACAAAGGTATGGACACCAGGAGATGAGTTTCACTGAAAGCCACCAAAGTACTGTCTACTACAGAGCACACTCTGGCCTCCAATGAATCATGTCCTTCTCACATGCAAAATACTTACCCTCTTCAAAGTTCCCAAGGTCTTATCCTATTATGGCATCAGGTATAGAATTTCATCACCCAAATCAAGTCCAAATACAACCAACACCTCTTGGTGCAGCTGAACCAGTGTGAACAAAAGAGACAAGTTTTCTAGCCCTCCCACACCACACATACTATAAAGGGGCAACAACAGGAGAACTGCAATACAAACTCCCATTTTCAAATGTTGAAAAGCGGAAGGCACACAGCAGTTCTTGGCCCATAGCTATTTTGAAATACACCCAGGCACATGGAAGCATTTTCTTGACTCAGAAAATGGTTCAATTCAGTTCCCTAGAGATTCTCTATGGCTTTTACCTCTACCCTCTGTGCTTCAGGCTCTGTTTTCTGTAATATCCTTTTTTCTTTTCTAAAAGAAATGACCCAGATTTGTAGCTGAGTTCTTTTCTCAGCTTGCTTCCTCTCCATGAAAGTTTGGGGGTCCTGAGGCATCTTTTCATTTTGAATTGTCTCTATCTTTTAAATCTAGGTTAGTATAATATTATTACAAATTTTGTAGTTCTCTATGTATCAAATTATTATCCACTCTACTAGACAAAAAGAAAAGATTCACAAATCTCTTTAAGACAGTCCTCTCTGTGCTTAGGGCTGCCAGTCAGAGTACTATGAGAAACACAACCTTAATATTCTTGGAGGTCTTCTTGTTTAGCAGAAAGGATCTTTGAGATACCCCTTAAATATTTCTGATGCCCTTACCAGCATGATTCAGTGGGTTGGGCATCATCCCACAAAGTGAAAGTTTGCTGGTTCAATTCCCTGTCAGGGCACATATCTGGGTTGCAGGCCAGGTCCCTGGTGGAGGGCGTGTGAGAGGCAACTGATCAATGTTTCTCTCCCTCTCTTTCTTCTCTCTTTCCTCTCTCTAAAAATAAATAAATAAAATCTTTAAAAAATATATTCTGATGCCTTAACAGAGACCTTGACCCTGAGGCCATATTTTACTTCCAGCACCCTGGCTTTGATCTTCAAACCAGGCTTTGAGAAGTTTTTTACTTTTAGAATGATTTTATTGAAGAGATTAGAGAAGAAAAACAATTTTATTATCAACCCACAAGTTCTAGATCATGTTTAGTTCTTTCAAATTCTGCTTTAAATCTAAATAGTTTATCCTTTAGCTCAACTCCGTTCTCCTCCACGTAGGCTTCTCCACATTGTGCCTTATGTCTCCCATAGTGTGGCAGGCAGATAGATGGGTGGCAACACTACGCCTTCTAAGAAGACAAGGTCTGATTTGCAAGGAATTACCAGGCCTTCACTTGCACCACCTTTGCTAACGTTTCTTTAGCCAAAGCTTGTCACAGGGCCAGGCCCATAATGAAGGTGTGAGGAGACTTACGAGCACAAATAGAGAGAATCATAGTTCACCCAGGGCCACCAAAGTAATGGTCTATCACAGCTTTCAAATCAACACTTGAATCATTTGGTTGAGCAAGTGATTTAATGTACAATTGTCATTAGAAAATTATTTTGTTAATTGTAAGACAAAATAAACTCATTTCTATAATTTTTTTTCTTTCAAAAATCATACGAATCAAACCTGGTGTGCATTGTCTAATACAACATTTTGGTAAATGGATTCCACTGGAGTGGCCTTTTCCTAGCATTAAGTACCCTCAGATATAAAAAGGTTTGGTGTTTTGTTTTCCACTTGCCTTTGCACCTAGAGTGTTACTCTCAGGTCAAGAACTCTTTGTAGAGGAGGAGTGAGCACAAAACAGAATTTGGGCATTGCTAGTCCCCGGAAATAGCGTCATCTTAATAGCACCAAAATATCATTCCTCATCTTGATATACCTTTTTTTACTTTACTCGTAAAGAAGAATTAAATAGTCACTCTTCCACCAGAATTCTAACTAGATGCTGATAACTAGGTGTGGCTTGAAATTATATGCAACAGTACTTTCCTCGTCAGGCCTTAACAACCTACAGCTTTTTTCAAACTGCTTCCTTATGAGAGTTCCACAGAAATTAGTTCTGAAAGGCCTTCAGTCTTTAAAAAGAACATTTTGGAACAAAGGTGCACCTTTTAAAGAGAGGCTTAATTTTGTTCTCTGCTACATGTTTAGGTTTTAAATGAAACTTTAAAGGATAAGAGGACTTCATGTTTTATAACACTGTGTAGTCTACCTTTCGAACGCCTGGTGTATGTCTTCCCTACATAGTGACAGAAAAAAAATCTGAAATGCCTGAATTCACTGAAACTTAAGGCAAAAAGCTACATTCTTATTTAATCCTTGATGAAACTACAGGTAATTCTTTAAACAGTATTTAAAATCCAGCCAAGAAGCATATATGCGCATCGTTTTTTCTCTCCTCAGCGATTCTGTTTAATCACACAACAGTCAGTGTAACATAACCTTTTTTGTTGTTATTGTTACATAAATCTGGGAGGCAGTGTAACTAAAACTCTATAATCAAAATGCTTCCACAGAGCCAATGATTTCATCAGTGCTGGTCCAGGCCTCCCCAAGGGTGTTACCTGTTCTTCCATCTCTTCCTCGTAACAGATCTATCATCTTACCAGGCTGCAACTTTTTGTTCCTTTCACACATCTTCATAAGCAATTAAGCAGAGGATGCTTTCCCCCACCCCTTGGAGTTTTGTCATTTTGTCTTCAGTTTCCATCCAATCTTGGTCATTTTTAAAAGACCTATAAATGCTACCTCGAGATTAGTTCTCTGCCAGACTTGAAAACAAACCTGCCAAGGCCAATGTATTGGTCTATCAGCAACCTGGAAGGTAGGGCCAGTTATCAGGGATGAGCTTACAAAGAGGTTGCAAAGCTGTTTGTTAAGCTTTGAACACCCTGGAAGCTAAGACTTCCAAAGGAGCATCCTTGGATCCTGGGGCAGGGCTGGAGAGGGGAATGCTGCATCACCAAATTTAGTAAAACTGGCTGGCATATAATCTGAGTGTCTATACTACACTATTTATCCCCTGGATCCAGTTGGAAGAATGAAACTAACCACTTAGAGCCCTCAGAAACAGCTTTTCTCCAGGGGAGGCCTCTAATAGATTTGAGATGAGAGCTGGAGGAGAGAACAGTTTAACCGCAATTCAGTTAGGAAAGCAGCCTGGGGATTTGTAGGAGCTCTGCTGGGAAGAAACAAAAGTTGATTGTTTAATAAGAAAAAAATTAGCATATATGTCCCAGAAGAGGAAGTGCCTCTCACAAACAAAAATATAGGACTTGCTGAGCCTTAGAAGCAGAGGCTTAGTGTCTCTTGTTGGAAAGGCACGTAGCAAACAGCAGCCTGAGGGGCTCACAAATGTTGGCTTCTGTCTACCCAGCCCCATTCCTTTCTTTGTATTTCCAGACACAGAGCTCAGGATCTGCAGATTAGAAACAATAATAAGGCTATTTGTTCCGCACCTTGTTCCAGGCAGCTCGAAGCACTTGGCAGGCAGTATCTTGCTCACGCTGCTAAAGCTTCTGGGAGGGAGGGATTTAGGAGCTGGCAAGGGGACCTATTCTCTGCACCCCACCCAGCAGCACTGCTGGCATTTTTGGGCCACATCCTGCACATGTTCCCATTCAATCTGGGCTACTTTTAAGGGTCCATTTTCCTCAACGCAATCCAGGGAGCCTGAATAGGAGCCCGTGCAGTCATTAGAAATGAAACTCCAGGAGACACCTTTTGAGAAACTGTCTGGGAGAGCAGCTTAAATGCGAACAGGCATGTGCTTCAGTTCGGATGGACAAACACCAGCCGACTGTCAGCTGCGTGCCAGGCTTGGCACTCAGCACTGTCATGTCAAGAGACTATTCCAGACCTGCCCGCTGGGCTGTCAGTCTGAACACAGCTGCATTTTTCTGTGCATCCCTGATCTATCTCTTTACAGAAAGTATTTCCAGAATGGATTACAATTTAATTTATTATTTTGTAATTTATACTCCTACTAATAGTGCCTTAGGCTATAAATAGATACATAATTGGGATAGTCGTTAATATTTTTGCCTAGAACTTCCAAACAGTTCCTAAGTACTGACCATGAATAGTAAATTAATCAGTGATTTCTTTTTTATTTTTACTTTTATTATTTTTATTATATTTTACTGATTATGCTATTACAGTTGTCCCAATTTTCTCCCCCTTTCTCCCTCCATGCAGCACCCACCAATCCCTCAGGCAATCCCCACACCTTTGTTCAAGTCCATGGGTCATGCGTTTAAGTTCTTTGGCTGCTTCATTTCCTATAGTGTACTTTACATCCCCATGGCTACTCTGTAACTATTTGTAATTCTTAATCCTCTCACCTCTTCACCCATTCCCCTACACACCCCCTCCCATCTGGCACCATCAAATGCTCTCCATATTCATGATTCTGTATCTGTTCTTGTTTGCTTTGTTTTTTAGATTCAATTGATATATATGTATTTTTGCCCTTTTATTGTTCATAGTTTTGATATTCTTCTTTTTCTTAAGTCCCTTCAACATTTCATATAATAATGGTTTGGTGATGATGAAATCCTTTAGCTTTACCTTGTCTGGGAAGCACTTTATCTGCCCTTCTGTTCTAAGTGATAGCTTTGCTGCATAGAGCAATCTTGGATGTAAGTCCCTGCTCTTCATCACTTTGAATACTTCTTGCCAGTCCCTTCTAGCCTGCAAAATTCCTTAGAGAAATCAGCTGACAGTCTTATGAGAACTGCACTGTAAGTAACTTCTTTTCTCTTGCTGCTTTTAAGATTCTCTCTTTATCTTTCACCATTGGCATTCTAATTATGATGTGTCTTGACATGGTCCTCTTGGGGTCCAACTTGATTGGGACTCTCTGTGCTTCCTGGACTTGCATATCTATTTCCTTCACCAAATTAGGGAATTTTTCTTTACTTAATTTTTCAAATAGATTTCCAATTAGATTTCCAATTTCTTGCTCTTTCTCTTCTGTGAATGTTGGACCTCTTGAAGTTGTCCCATAGGTTGTTTATACTGTCCTTGTGTTTTGGGATTCTTTTTTTCCTCTTGTTGTTCTGATTGGTTGTTTATTGCCTCCTTATGTTCCAAATCATTGATTTGATTCTTGGCTTTATTCAACCTATTGTTGTTTCCCTGTAAATTGTTCTTTATTTCAATTAGCGTATACTTTGTTTCTGAGTGGATCTTTTTTATGCTGTTCAAGGCCTCACTAAATTCCCTGAACATCCTTATAACCACTGTTTAGAACCCTGCATCTGTTAGATTCCTTATCTCTACTTTGTTTAGTTCTTTTTCTGGAGCTTTGATCTGTTCTTTCACTTGAGCCATGTTTCTTTGTCTCCTCACTTTGTCAGCCTCCCTGTGTTTGTTCCTATGTATTAGGTAGAGCTTCTATTTTCACCTGTGTTGGTAACATGACCTACTGTAGTAGGTGTCCTGTAGGGTTCAGTGGCACAGCCTCTCCTATAACCTAAGCTGGGTAAAACTTGAGGTGTGCCTTTCGTGTGGGCTGAGTACACCCTCCTCTTGTAACTGAGACTTAATTGCTATTGGCAGCTCAATGGAAGGAATTTTCTCAGACCAATCAATTGCAAGGATGGCTGTGTCCACTGACCACCAATCTCCACCCTCCATGGAGGATCAGCTGTGCAGGAGCAAGGTGGTGGTGTTCTGATCTGGTCTGTAGCTGTCCATTGGGTATACAGGTCCTGGGATTTCCCAAGTGGTACAGGCCAAGGTCAGCCCCCACCTGTGTTTTGCAATTGGGGTCACCCTGCCAAAGCTATAGAGCAATCTGAGAAGGCCGCTACTTGTGCTGGGCTTGGAGACTACCAGGCAAAGCCAAACTGTGAATCCTGGCTGGCTGCTGCTAGTGCCAGGCCTGCGGCCAGTTAAAAAAAGGTACCGGAGCCTTGGGGCTCACTGAAGTCAGCTGTTGCTTGTTTAAAAAGATTTAGGAAGTTGTGAAGCATGAGTCAAGACCAGCCATTCATATGGAAAAGCTACTCTTGACAGCTGTAAATTGGGTGGGTTGGATCCTCAGAGGATCTCCAGGGTGAACAAACAGTGTTAGCCTGGTTAGTGGAGTCTCAGATACGGTAATCACCTGCCAGCTCTGTAGCTCTGCCCACCTGTCTGTCTGGGAGAAAGCTGTCCCCCAGCTCTCACCTTGATGCCAGCCACTTCAGTTCCTCCTTGTATGCCACTGGTGCCTTTGAAGTTGCTACCCCGGTGCTGGAGCTCAGAGGGAGTAAGTCTTAGTAACTTTGTGTGTTGATTCTTTAAGAGGAACTTCTTGAGACTCTAGTAATTTCTTACACTGACTCAATCTCTACTGGTTTTTGCAGCCAGAAGTCATGGGGACTCATCCAGACTGGTAGGACTGCCCCTTCTACCAGTCTGGATGAATGTGGTCTCTTTCATTCCATAGTTGTCAGATTTCCAGTCAACTCAATTTCTGCCAGTTCTGAGTAATGGTTGTTTTATAATTTAGTTGTAATTTTGATGTGGTTGTGCAAGGAGGCAAGCTGTGTTTACTCATGCCACCATCTTGACTGGAAGTTCAATTAGCAATTTCTAAATTACTGCTTTAGTAATTACTATTTCATAGGTGAACAGCAGCAGGAGGATGATTCAAGGAACTTCAGAGTAAAATTATTTTTTAATTTTCAATTTTTTAAAATTTTTGTTAAGTTTTTACTTACAAAACTTAACAAAGGCTTGGTTGGTTGAATCATGGTGCCATACACCAAATGCCTGTGGATTCAGTCCCCTGTCAGGGCACATGTGAGAGGCAACAAATCAATGTTTCTCCCTCACATCGTTGTCTCTCCATTCCTCTCTCTCTAAAATCAATAAGCATATCCTTGGGTGAGGATTAAAATTTTTTTCAATTACAGTTTGCATTCAATATTATTTTTTATCAGTTTCAGGTGTACAGCATATGGTTAGATAATCATATACTTTATAAAGCATTCCCCCTTATATTTCTAGTACCCAATGGGCACCAAACATAGTTGTCACAAAATTACTCATGTATTCCCAGTGCTGTACTTTATATCCCAGCAACTATTCTATAACTACCAATGTGTACCTCTTAGTCCCTTCACCTTTATCACCCATCCCCACAACCCTGCTTCCCTCTGGCAACCAGCACTCTGTGCTTCAGACTTCTGAATCCGTTACTAATTTGCATTCTGACCTCAGGCAATTCACTCCCCCTTCAGGGTCCAGGTGTCCTCTCTGTAAAAAGCAGTGTCAGCTGAAAGTAATGTGATTGTGCTTCCCCAGTATGTAGAACTGTGGGAGAGGCGATTTTCAGTTGTCATAACAACTGGCGGATGCATTACTGATAACCAAGGACCAGGATGTTGTTTTCCTGCACAGGAAAGTTTCACAGAGAAAGATTTTCCTGCCCCAAATGCCAGTAGCTCCTCAAGTGACCATTTACACTGGTCAGTGACCTCTCACTTCCTTCCCAGTGTGACAGTCTATGCATGTGGCTCTGAAAGTTGGGTCACAAAGTGTGGAGGTTCTTTGTTCCTGAGATCTGTCCCCTGCTCACAAGGATGATGAGGACACTTTAGAACTAGGAATTGGCAGAGAATGGGCATGGAGGCTCTCATTTGCAAAGTTTTCAGGATTCCCAGATTTGGCTTGGGAAAGGCCCCACTGCTCCACCCAGATTGGCTGTTAAGTCCCCCTTGAGAATTTAATATTTGTAGCCTGACCAACTTATGTCAACATGCCCGCCAGCCCGAGAATGACTCTGATGAAGGTAATGGGGCCCCAGCTACCAGGGGAGCCAGATTGCACTCAGAAGTAACAGCTGAGGTCAATCAACAAGGACAGGTATAGTAAGCTCCCGGTTGCTCGAGTCCTGGCCACCTGCACACCTGCACTTCCAGGTGGTCCTTGTGCTGTTTGAAGGTGACCTTGGGCTGTTTACAGTACTGTTGTCCTCCGTTTAGTAAATGATGTCCTGTGTGCACTAAGTGGCCTAACATTTTTTACTGTGTATCTTACCTATGATCTACTCCTTTAAGACCTAAAGAATCAATCACTTTTAGAAATTCCTATTAACGTTATAATGTTCTTGATAGTTCAGCCTCAATGAAATACCTCACTCTGAGGAATAAACAAAATAAATCATGCCCCAAAATGCAGTAATTTTTTTCCAATACACATGTCTAGCAACCTGGATGCAGTAAAACACACACACACCACTCCAAATGTTTTCAAAAATAACACACAAAGCATAAAGTTGACTTATTCAGCCAGAAACACCTATTAGTTTGGGCCCTGTGAGATAAATTGAAACAGATTTAGTACTTCTTCTGGCTTCAGAATGTCTTTGTCTTTAACTAAAAATCAAAACTAAAGCAAGATAACAGGCATTTTGACGTCTGACCAAATCTCATCTGGTACAGCTGTTACGCAGACTACAACACAACTCACAGCGAATCTTGCACATTTTTGTGTGAACGTTTGTCTGTACTCATCTCATCTTGGCTCTGAACCATAACATCTTGTTCCGAGTTTTGTATGCGAATG
>PVKU01008400.1:0-74347 GCA_004027475.1 Anoura caudifer
GGGTAGGGTGGAGTCTCCAAGGTGGTTCAAACAGTGTTAGCCAGGTTGATAGAGTCTCAGATATGATACCAGCCTGCAGGCTCTGTGAGGGGAGGGTTTACTGAAGAGACAATGGCCTCTGCTTGCCTGGATGTCAGACACTTCAGTTCCTCCCTGTATACCACTGGGACCTTTCAAGTTGCTCCCTGGTGCTGGAGCTTAGAGGGAGTGGGTCTGAAGTAAGTCCGTGTGTGAGTCCTTTAAGAGGAACTGCTTGGGGCTCCAGCACTTTCTTCTACTGAGTCAATCCCCACTGGTTTTTGAGGCCGTAAATTGTAGGGACTTATCTTTCTGGCACTGGAACCCTGGGCTAGGGGGGCCTGGTGTGGGGCTGGGACCCCTAGCTCCTGAGATATCTCTCCCGAAATTTTATCCACCACAGATAGGTGAAGGACCAGCCCATTCTGTACCTGTGCCCCTCCTACCAGTCTGGACGGATGTGGTTTCTTTAATTCCATAGTTGTCAGACTTCCATTGAACTTGACTTTTGACATTTTGGAGTGACAGTTGTTCTATATTTTAGTTGTAATTCTGATGTGGTTGTGCAAAGAAATGAGCCATGTCTGCCTATTCTGTCATATTGACCAGACGATAATATTTGTTGAATAGATGAATCAAGTACTCAATAAGCTCCATAAAGGTAAAAAAAATCCTATACCCCTCTAAGTGTGCTAAACCTGAAAGTACTAGAGCTACAAACACCAGTACAATTCCGCAGAGACCAGCATCAGTCCCAGTGCTCCCTTCTTCCCAGTGTGTGCTCAGCGGACGGGCACCTGCCCCGCCACCGCCCTCCCCCAGCTGCCAGCTCCTGCTCAAGCAAGGCGTCTCCCTCTCCCAGCACTCACACAGATGCTTCCAATCTGCTTCCTTCTTTCTGTCCAGGAGAATGCCCCTTCTTTCTAATGTTCTTTCTCTACCAAGAAGTCAAAACAAGCCTGAGTGTAGCTGATAAACATCAGAAACTACTTTCTAATATAGTAATATCAAATAAAAATGAAAAACAAGTGTTTTAAAGTAAAAGTTTAGGAATTTGTGCCATAAACCTCTGTCGTCTTCAAAAAAAATATCCTTTTCAAGGGAAACAACCATCTGGGAAAATATATTTGCAAATGATACCTCAGACAAGGGTTTGATCTCCAAAACATATAAAGAACTCACAAGACTCAACTCCAGAAGACAAACAATCAAATTAAAAAATGGGCAAAGGATCTGAACAGACACTTCTCCAAGGAGGACATACAGAGGGCCCAGAAACATATTAAAGGATGCTCAGCATCACGAGCCATCAGAGAGATGCAAAACAAACCAAAATGAGATACCACTTCATACTGGTCAGAATGGCTACCATAACCAAATCAACAAACTAGTGCTGGTGAGGTTGTGGAGAAAAAAGAACCCTAGTTCCCTTTTCCACTGTTGGTGGGAATGCAGACAGGTGCAGCACTGTGGAAAACTATGGAATTTCCTCAGAGAACTAAAAATGCAACTGCCTTTTGACCCAGCAATTCCATTGCTGGAACTATACCCTAAGAATCCTGAAACACCAAAAGAACCTATGCACTCCAATGTTCATAGCAGCACAATTTACAATAGCCAAGTGCTGGAAGCAACCTAAGTTCCCATCAGTAAATGAGTGGATCAAAAAACTGTGGTACACTTACATGATGGAATTCTACGCAACAGAAAGAAAGAAGGCGCTCCTACCCTTCTTTTGCGACAGCATGGATGTAAGTGGAGAGCATTATGTTAAATGAAATAAGCCAGGTGGTGAAAGAGAAATACCATATGTATGATCTCACCTTTAAGCAGAACCTAATCATCAAAACAAACAAGCCAGCAAAACATAACCAGAGATACTGAAATTAAGAACTGACAGTAACAAGAGGGGAGGTGGGAAGGGATAACGAGGGGAATAGGGGGAAGGGTTGTCAAGGAACATGTATAAAGAACACATGGACAAAGCCAAAGAGGGGTAGGATTGAGGGTGGAAGGTGGGGATGGCTGGGGTGGGGGAGTGTACAGAGTAGGGGGTGAATGGAGATAACTATACTTGAACAACAATAAAAAATAAATAAATAAATGATATTTTAAGGGAAAAATATACTTTTCAGAACTGCCATGTTAATCTCCATCTATTTTCTCACATTCATCTATTTTTCCCTGACAAATCAGGTTCTGAGATAGGTTTTTTCCTGTTTTACTCAATTATCACGTAATACTACATTACAAACAATGATATCTATGTTTTTATTATGCATATACGTTTTAGGTAGTGAAACAGGATTTTACAAACTAGTTATAAATCTAAAACTTGTAACATCGTTTCTCTAACAAAAAGGATTCTAATTTCCAAATCAGAATTTAGGGGAAATAGCCTATTTATAAATGAGGTCTTGCTAATCAAAGAAAAGACTAAAGCAAGCCCTAGCCAGGTAGTGCAGCTGGTTAAAGCATTGTCCCAATATGCCAACATTGTGGGTTTGCTCCTCAGTCAGGGAACACACAAGAAACAACTAATGAATGAGTAACACAGTGGAACAAAATCGACGTTTCTGTCTCTCTTTCTCAAACCAATCAGTAAAAAAAAAAAAAAATTAAAAAAGAAAAGATTAAAGCAACAACTCAGTTATATAACACTAGGCTTTACAGAAAGCTGGTTTACTCTGTTGTACATAAAAGGTAAATTGTAATGCAATTTTGTAGATCAGCTGGCGTATGGCTTTAAAAGAAAACTGACTATTTTAAGATGTACATTTTATTTATTTATTTATTTATTTATTTGGGAAGGGAAAGAGAAGAAAGAACAGAAAGGTTCGTGTGAGAAAGAAACATCAATCGGTTGCTTCTCAAACACATCCTGACTTGAGGGCTGAACTTGCAACCCAGGTATATGCCCTGACCAGGAATACAACCCAGTGACCTTTTGCTTTGCAGGATGATGCCCCACTAACTGAGCGACCCCAGTCAGGGCTCATGTTTATTTCCAAATTAGATTTAAGTTTAAGAAAAACTAGACAGTAATTTATTGTTCCTTTGATTCTAGAATAATAATTGACACATAATGGGTATTAAATATTAGAATGACTAAATAAATATCAAAACACTAATCACTGTGGTGTTCATATGGTTAAATTAAGAAATTTCTCAGGCCCTGACTGGTGTAGATCATTGGATTGAGTGCGGGCTTGGGAACCAAAGTGTTGCCGGTTCGATTCCCGGTTAGGGAACATACCTGGGTTGCAGGCCAGGTCCCCAGTAGTGGGTGTACAAGAGGCAACCACACAATGATGTTTCCCTTGCCCTCTTTCTCCCTCCCTTCTCCTCTCTCTAAAACTAAATAAATAAAATCTTTCAAAAAAGAAAAGAAATTTCTCTTCTATCACCCAAATTTTTTCCTTCTATTCACTCACTCGAATATTTATCAAGTAATAAAACAAAGACCCTAACCCCAGGAGGTACATGTGCCAAGTGGTTTTACTATTTAGGCAATGAAAATATCATCAGCAAAATTTTACTACTATCTAAAATTTTGGTTAAAAAACCTTTTGTACATTTTCTGATTTATATCTTTTACAAATTCAGCTTTTTATATATTTTTGTAAGTCTTCCAGATAACAGTTAAATAGACAAAATACCGACTTTTGTGAAAATCAACTACCTTTTATTCCATGTTCAGTAAAAATATTACAACAATTAAAATTCATAGGCACCCAAAGTTCATATTTTGCCTATTCCCTAATCTATTTATAATAAAAGACTAACTCTGTCAGTTACATCTACTAGCATGTAACTTTCAGGAGGACCCAGATTTTTGGGTTTTGTTCATTACCAACTATTCCCAAAATTGGAACAGAACCTGACATACAAGTAGCTGTGAAATGTATTGCTGCTGTATGAATATGAAATGAGTTCAAGGCCCCCTCTGACCCACACCATCCACTACTCTCTAGCTTGATAGTGGTTTCCTAGTTTGAGTGCCTTTTCTTCTCTTCAAACCTAAGAAAACCCTGCTCATTATTCCCTTATGTTTGGATAATTTGTCAGCAAACTTATGAAGCTAACAGGGCTCTCTCTGCATTCCGTCAGAATTTCTTTCTTTTCCTGCGGGCTCACAGGCTATTGTGCCTGTATCTGTATCTCTAGTACATGACTTTGTTGACGATACTATTATTCACCAGACTGGCTCTTGTGCCGAGTTCCTGGAGGATTACACAGACTTCCAGGAGAAACTCGTTCCCCTCACCTGAGGTTAGGCATAGCGGAATGCCAAAATTTGGCTAGTGAGATGCATGTGAAAGTGACATGTCATTCTCATGCTGAGGCATTTAATTGCCAATGCTTAACTCCATCCCTGTCTTCTGCTCTTCTGAACTGAGCATTGTCCAAAGACAGAGGCCACAGGACAAAATCAGTCTGGACAAGATCCGTCTTCAGGGAGCCAATGAGCCCCCAAGCATACTTGGTGTAAACAATGATTTTTTACTATTTTAGGTCACTAGATTTCGGCCACATATAATACCACAGCATAACCCTGCCTAACCTAATACACACTCATGCAAATAAATAATCATAATGCAAAGCAAAATGAAACCTGAATTGTCCCATCAGATTATAAATTCATACAACAGACTGAAATAACTGATGTTTATTAAATTCTAATAGGGTTAAACTTAGTATATTTAATTTGATGTTTCCATACATAAAGTCCATAAATTTAAAAATCTAATGTGTTTAACTTAAAAAACTTTCAAAACAGAAGCAAATTAAATTGCTGTTTGCTTCTACATGGCCTTCATTTTTTTCCCATGTACCCACCAGTGGCCCTAAATAAGAAAAAGTTTCCTATTCCTGTATCACAGCATTCAATGCCAATACTAAACTATTTAAACAAATTTTGAATTCTTGTACCCTTAGTCAATTATTTCATGCATGGGATTTTTTTCTCCCTAAGAAGCCAATAAACAACCCAATAAACAACCCAAGGACACAACAATGTTACGTAATTCTTCTGTAGTCATTTTATATTTTGCAGCAGCACTAAGCACTTAAGAAATACTGAGCTGTTGAATTTAATTTTTAAAGATAAAGGAGTCTCAATCCTTCTGCCTCCATGAAATGGAGTCAATATCATTTTAACCACCATGGAAACTAGAATACGTACACTGCTACAGAAAATAATGCAGAAAAAGCCAAAGATAGGAGATTAACAAATTCATAAAGTGTTCATTTTCAAATTAAAACTTTAGTGAAAAACATTTAAGTTGCCAATATTATTAGGGAATAAAGCAAACGTTATAGTTATCAAATCAACATCCATCCCTTCCTTCTTCATTTCCAAGAGAAGCTGGATGTATTTGGGAGGCAACGTGGCCAGCTAAGTTCTTGTTTTCCCAAACTTCCCTGCAGCTAGAAGTAGCGTATGGCTTAGTTCTGGCCAGTTCTCATCAGTGAACGTCTACTGGAAGGTTCCGGGGGGGGGGGGGGGGGAATATTTTTTAAAACTACCAGCTCCAATAGTATTGAACTGCTGAATCAAAGCTAGAAACAGTCTAGAGTTCTTCTGCGAGTGAAACAAACCCCTACTCAGTTAGGTTGTGTTGCTCTTAGCCAAAGCACTACTGTCACCAGGCTCATGGCTATACCAATACTAGCATAAGAAGCAGTAAGAAAATAAATGGGAAATGCACTCCATTTTGTGTTATGCGTATTAACTCATAAAAACAATTGTCCATATATACAGTCACAGAATATAAAAGATCACAACCAAAAGGCATAAATGAGAATATATGGCCTTTTCCGGTTTTTGCCGCATAAAGAGTCATGAACAGCAAAGTCTCCCGCAACACCCTCTACGAGGCGGTGTGGGAAGTCCTGCATGGGAACCAGCGCAAGCGCCAGAAGTTTCTGGAGACGGTGGAGTTGCAGATCAGCTTGAAGAACTATGACCCCCAGAAGGGCAAACACTTCTCGGGCACCGTCAGGCTTAAATCCACTCCCTGTCCCAAGTTCTCCATGTGTGTTCTGGGGCACCAGCAGCACGGCGATGAGGCTGAGGCCGTGGACATCCCCCACGTGGACCCTGAGGCGCTGAAGAAACTCAACAAGAATAAGAAACTAGTCAAGAAGCTGGCCAAGAAGTATGACGCCTTTTTGGCTTTAGAGTCTCTGATCAATCAGATCCCACAAATCCTGGGCCCAGACCTGAATAAGGCTGGCAAGTTCCCTTCTTTGCTGACCCACAATGAGAATATGGTGGCCAAAGTTGATGAAGTCAAATCCACAATTAAGTTCCAAATGAAGAAGGTGCTATGTCTGGCAGTGGCTGTTGGCCACATGAAGACGACAGATGATGAGCTTGTGTACAACATCCACTTAGCTGTCAATTTCCTGTTGTCACTACTCAAAAAGAACTGGCAGAATGTCCAGGTTTGTACATCAAGAGCACCATGGTCAAGCCCCAGGGCCTGTACTAAGGCACAGCCTAATGAACCGTACTGCTACAAAAAAAAAGAGGGGGGGGGGGAATATATGCCTTAGATATATACAAAACTATTATTGACATAATAAATAAGGTTCCAGGTTTGCTCTTGTATCTATCCGGTAAGGCACCAAACTGAAATGTACAATTACTTAAGAAATCAAGTTTAAAAGTTTACAACAACTTTATACTATATGTTTCAATTTTTCCAGAACAGAACTTGCTTGGTCCCTTCCTTAAAACACAAAGACATTTGCCCAAACATCCTTTCTACTCCTTAAAATAACAAGCCACCTCTTTAACACATGGGCAGTTTTTCAAATGTTGGGGAAAAAAAAAAAAAAAACCACTACAAAGCCAAATTGTTTCAATAAAGGGCTGTTACCTAAGCATTTTGTAATATAGAGATAATCATAATATCAGATTCCACTTTTCAAAGAAGCTGAGCGATTATTTCATTCGCTGAAGAAAAAAAAAAAGATTCAACAATCTGTGATTTAAAAACCTCTTACCAAACTAGGAACAGAGCAAAATTTCCTTAATTTGATAAAAACCATAGACCATAAACTTTTAGCAAATATTACACTAAATGGAGAAACTTCAGAATCATTTAAGATCAGAAACAAGAAGCTGCTTAACATAACACTAGAGGTCATGACCAATACTTTAAGGAAAGAAAGAGTTTTCAGATGTAAGGTCAAAAAAAAAAAAAAAGAGATTAAACTGTCATTATTTCTAGATGATATTATGTACCTACAAAGCAAAGGAATCAGAAATACCATTGAAACTCATGAGACAGCTTGGCAAGGTACAAGATCAACCTATAATACTCCTCCACACCAGTGGACACACCAGTATTTTGTGACCTACCACAAAAATTAATTAAAAGTAACCATTCATAATACAGTAGTCCCCTCTTATCCAATTTTACTTTCTACAGTTTCAGTACTCATGGTCCAAACATATTAAATAAAAAGTTCCACAAATAAACAACTCATAAATTTCAAAACGTTGCCCTGGCTGGTGTGGCTCAGTGGATCGAGTGCCAGCCTGTGAACTGAAAGGTTGCCAGTTAGATTCCCAGTCAGGACACATGCCTGGGTTGTGGGCCAGGTCTCCAGTTGGGGGAATGTGAGAGGCAACCAACCAGTGTATCTCTCACCCATTAATGTTTCTCTCCCTCTCTCCAAAAGTAAATAAACAAATCTTTTTTAAAAACTTGTTAAAAAACAAATAAATGTCAAACTGTTTACCATTGTGAGTAGCATGATGAAATCTTGCACCATCTCCACCATCTGCTTTGATCTGTCTAGGATGAGCATGGTTCCTTTGCCTAGCATCTCCACGCTGTGTAGGTTACTGGCACAGTTAGTAGCTGTCTTGATTATCAACTACTGCAGTGCTCAAGTCACCCTACTATTACTCCACTGAACATACAAATGATAAGAAAGTGAAACAGCCTTATTGCTGATACAGAGAAAGTTTTAGTGGTCTGGATAAAAGCACAAACCAGTCACAACATTCCTTTAAGCCAAAGCCTAATCCAGAGCAAGGTCCTAACTCTCCTCAATTCCATGAAGGCTCAGAAAGGTGAGGAGGCCATAGAAGAAGAGTCTGAAGCCAGCAGAGGTTGGTACATGAGGTTTAAGGAAATAAGCCATCTCTGTAACACAAAAGCACAAGGTGAAGCAGCAAGTGCTGACATGGATAGAGGCTACAGCAAGTCCTCCAGAAGATCTAGCATGAAGGTGGCTACAACAGATTTTCAGTGTAGATGAAGCTGCCTTTTATTGGAAGAAGATGCCATCTAGGGCTTTCCTACGCAGGGAGGAGTCAAAGCCTGGCCGCACAGCCTGAAAGGACAAGCTGACTCTCTTGTTAGATGTTAATCCAGCTGGTGACTGTAAACCAACGCTCACTTACCACTCCAAAAATCCTAGGGCTCTTATGAATGATGCTAAATCTACTCTGCCTGTGCTCCCTAAGTGAACAACAAAGCTGGTGAAAGCTCGTCTGTTTACAACCAGGTTTCCTGAATATTTTAAGCCCACTGGTGAGACTAGTGATCAGGCAGGGGAAAAAAAGATTCCTTTCAAAATATTACTGCTCACTGACAATCCACTTGGTCACCCAAGAGCACTGATGGAGAGGTACAAAGAGATTAATGCTGTTTTCATGCCTGCTAACACAACATCCATGCTATAACCCACAGATCAAAGAGTAATTTTACTCTCAAATCTTATTATGTGAGAAATACATTTTGTGGGCTATAGCTGCCATAAGTAGTTCCTCTGATGGATCTGGGCAAATAAATTTAAAACCTTCTGGAAAGGATTCACAATACTAAATGTCATTAAAAACATTTGTGATATGTGGGAAGAGGTCAAAATATCAACACTAGCAGAAGTTTGGAAGAAGTTGATTCTAATCCTCATGGATGACTTTGAGAGGTTCAAGATTTCCATGGAGGAAGTAAATACAGATGTGATGGAAGTAACAAAAGAACTAGAATTGGAACCTAAAGATATGACAGAATTGCTGCAATCTCATGATCAAACTTGATCAGATAAAGAGTAGCTTCTTATGGATAAGCAAAGAAAGTGGTATGTATGTTTTTTCAAAAAGATTTTATTTATTTTATTTTTAGAGAGAGGGGAAGGGAGGGAGAAAGAGGGAGAGAAACACCAACTGGTTGCCTCTCATGCACCCCTAACTGGGGATCTGGCTGGCAACCAGGCATGTATCCTGCCTGGGAATTGAACTGGCTACCTTTCGGTTTATAGGCTGGCACTCAGTCACTGAGCCACACCCACAAGGGCAGAAAGTGTTATCTTGAGATGGAAGGTATTCCTGGTGAAGATGCTGTGACAACTGTTGAAATGACAACAAAGGATTTAGGACATGACAAACTTAGTCAATAAAGCAGGGCAGGGTTTGAGAAGACTGACTCCAATTTTGAAAGTCTATTGTGGGTAAAACGTGAACAAACAGCACTGCTGCTCAGAGAAATCATTTATGAAAGGAAGAGTTCATCCATATGGCAAACTTCATTGTTGTCTTAATTTGAAGAAACTGCCACAACCACCACTTCCATCAGTCTAACAGCCATCAACACTGAGACAAGACTCCCCACCAAAGAAAGATTACACTTGATGAAGGCTCAAATGAAGCTTAGCATTTTTTACAATAAAGTATTTTTGAATTAAGGTGTACACACTGCTTTAGACATAAGGCTATATTGCACACTTAGTAAACTACAGTACAGCGTAAACATAACTTTTTTGTGTGCTGGAAAAACAAAGAACTCACAGGACTCACTTTACTGCTGCGCTGTGGTGGCAGGGAACCAGACCTATGCTACCTCTGAGGGATGTCTCTATAGTACAGTAAGACATTTTCACAGACAGGCGGATCACGTTCGCTTCGCTTTTATTACAGTATATAGTTGGCCCTCTATGGGTTCAAAGAATCACATACAGAAAATAGTCAAAAAATAAAAATGTTATGTTATTGCTGATGTGTACTATCTAGTTAGATCAAGTTAACAATGAGGTCTCACATTAACACCTTAATTAGACTGGCAAAAAAATCAGAAAGCTAGCTAATGCTAAATGTGGACAGGAACCACGGAAACAAAACCCCTGCACACTGCTGGTGGGAGTATGGGCTGAGGCAGCCATCCGGAGGAGCAGCCTGCCACTTCCTGTGCCTAGACAAGTTCACGCCTACCTGCTCATCCCCAAGAAATTCTTACATAGCTCCATAAGGAACGTACAAGAAGATATCCATTGTAGCATTTTTTGTGGAAGCAGGGAATTGGGAGGCAACCTGAAAGTCTCCCCCTGGCAAGTAGATGGTGAAAAGTGGTAGATGCACAACACACAGTGATATGCAGCAGTTAGAAGCAACAGGTCAGATACACAGATGAGACATATGCAACATTTACATAAAGTACCAAACATACATATTGTAAGAACACAGAGATATACACACATGACAACATATTAAACAAGTTAGAATGATAAAGGATAAGGGAAATGACATATGGGGATTAACAAAAATGAAACAAAAAATGGCCTCATAGTCACCAACAATACTGTGACTTTTTGCAGAGTTTAAATAGAAAGGGAAACTATCACTACTCATAACCATAAACTCAGTCAAATTGGTTTCACTTTTAATAAAATACTTTTATTAGTATAGCAGGCGAACTATCATAATAATTAAATATACTGAAAAACAATTTACTTGTCTAATCCACATAAGAACTACAAGGAATAAATTGTGGTTAAAGAAAACTTTGACTTAGTAACTTTTCACCAGTTAACTGTATGCTAAGCAAGTATTAAGTGCCAGGCACTACAAGGGGATTAAAAAAAAAAAAATGTGGAGTCAAACCTTTAAGTCACTCACCATCTAGCTGGGGAGGTAATATGGGGAACAGTAACTGCCCTGTGAGAAAATCTGAGTGAATACTTTAAGTGCTGCCTGACAAATATAACATGAGCTACATATGTATTTTTCAATTTTCTAGTAGAAACACTAAAAAAAATTAATTTCAGTTACTCCAATATATTCCCAAATATTTCAATATATAAAATAAAAAGATTAAGATTTTATACATTTTTTCAAATTATCTTTGAAATCTAGTATAAATTTCATATTTACAAAACATTCTAATTCAGACTAGGCACATTTCAAGCACTCAGAGCCACACGTGACTGGTAGCTATTATGCTGGTAACACAGTAGGTATTCAAAGAATATGATCACGTGTGTACGTGATGAAAAAAAAAGGTGTCCTAGAGGTGAAGGAACAGAGCCTTTGAAAGGTAAGTAGTAGAGTTATTTTGGGAAATAAAGGTCATTTCAAGCCAGGCACTAGGCACAAGGAAAGCTAAGAAAGTTTGGGGGACAAGAAGAAAGACCTCCCTTAACCTGCACGTTGAGCCAGTTTTCTCTCTCACAACTCATTTCATTCATGCGCTACTAACACTTAAAAAAAAAAAAAAAGGCTTTAGTTCCTTAACATCATGATTGCTGACAATTTCTTATCTTTATAAACTTGAGGAGGCTGTCTTTCTGCCTTTTCTCCCCTACAATCCCCAACCCTTAGCTTAGTTAATTCTCACACTAAAGTCCTTGACTATACGCTCCTTGTGGGCAAGAATCATCTCACTTTTGTATTCTGATTATACTGGACCTGGCACTGGGAGGTATGAAATTGTTGGGCAAACAAACAGCCAAGCAGAATTGTCCGGCTAGAGTAGTGAGTTTACACAGATGAGCAGTTAGAAGTAACAAAGCCAGTAAAGTGGGTCAAGAACTCTGAATACTAGGCCCTGGCTGGGTAGCTCAGTTGTTTAGAGCATCATTCCGATATACCAAGTTTGCAGGTTCAATCCCTTGTCAGAGCACATATAAGAATCAACCAATGAATGCATAAATAAGAGCAACAAATCAATGTTTCTCCCTCTTCCTTTCTCTCTCTAAAAATCAATCAAAAATATATTTTAAGAAAAAACTTTGAATACTAAGCCAAAAATTTTAGATTGTCCAGTTTTATAGAGTGACCCTACAAAAACTATACATATTAATATTAAGAGGAAATCAGAATGCCCTCATCTCTGGTCTGGGCAGTTTGGACAGCGGGAAAAGCTGTAGCCAGGAAGTCCAGGTTTGCTGAATGCTCCCCAGGAGCCTCAGCCCTCAGGCACCCAGCAAGCATCCTGCGCACACCCAGCACACGCACACCCTGCAGCCACAATGCCCAAGAGGAAGGTCAGCTCCAATGAGGGGGCAGAGAAGGAGGAGCCCAAGAGGAGATCCCCGAGGTTGTCAGCTAAACCTACTCCTGCAAAAGTGGCTATCAAGAAGCACCGCCAAAAAAGGGGGCAGGAAAGGATAAATCGGCAAAAAAGTGCAAAGGAAAGGGAAAATGGGAGAAAAGGGAAAACAGGCTGAAGTGGCTAACCAGGAACCTAAGAAAGGTCTACCTGCGGAAAATGGAGAAACTAAAAACGAGGAGGGTCCAGCCTCGGATGAAGCAGGAGAAAAATAAGCCAAGTCTGATTAATATCATGTATCATGACTTATCAGTGGTCCCTGTCTCCCTTCTTGTATAATCCAGAGGACTATTTTTATCAACTATTTTGTGAATGCAAGTTTTTTAGTAGCTCTGGAAACATTTTTAAGAAGAAGGGAAATCTACCTCATCCCACTTTTTTAAGTGTAAATGATTTTTTTAAAGAAGTGAAATCATTTGCTGGTTATTTTTTGGTACAACCAGAAAATAGTGGGATATTGAATATGGAAGGCTTTGACTGTCTTGGGTGTCAGCTAAACGTTCCACCGATGGGAAGTTTATATACCGTCTAATACAAAGCATACTAAGTGGGAATTGGAGTCAGTTGTGCATTTACTATGTCTCAAACATTTTAAATTACTTCTATTCTCATGGTTTTGGTAGAACTGTTTCCTAAAGAAACCCACTCCTTGATCTTGGGTGCCCCTGTCAGAATTTTGTATACTCTGTGACATCTTTGTTGTGGTAGTCCAGTTTTTCTAGCAACATTTTAATGTGCGATGAAAGAAAAAAAATTTGATTATGTAGTATGTATGATATTAAATTGTAAATTAGTCAGGCTTTGATGTAACCAGTGAACCCAAAGGTCACCAGTTCAATTCCCAGTCAGGGAACATTCCTGGGTTGTGGGTCAGGTCCCCAGTAAGGGGTACATGAGAGGCAACCACATACTGATGTTTCTCCTCCTCTTTCTCCCTCCCTTCCCCTTTCTAAAACTAAATAAATAAAACCTTAAAAAAAAAAAAAAAAAAAAAGTCTTGGCTGAGCCCCAGCCTTCTAACCACACCTGCTGCCAAGGTACCAGACATACGAGTGAAAAAGTCAAGAAAGTAGACCTTCCAGCCCAACTGTTCATATCCCCTCTAGTCTTTGAAATCCCCCGAAGTCCCAGACATAGAGGAACAGAGATAAGCCATCCATGCCAGAATCTGTGGGCATAATAAAATGGTTGTTTTACACTACTACTAAGTTGTGGAATGGTTTGTTCCACAGCAACTATAAGTAGAAAAACTATACAATAAGCAGGAAATAAATGTTAAGAACTTAATTAAATTAACAGAAATGAGAAAAAATGTTGAGCCCTAGCTGATGTAGCTCAGCGGACTGAACGTGGGCCTGCAAACCAAAGGACCATCAGTTCAATTCCCAATCAGGGCACATGCCTGGATTGCGAGCCAGGTCTCCGGTCGGGGGTGTGCAAGAGGCAACCTCACACTCACATTTCTCTCCCTCTCTTGCTCCTTCTCTTCCCTTCTATAAATAAATAAATAAATAAATAAATAAATAAATAAAATCTTTAAAGAAAAAAATTGGAATACATTACCATGGTTCTTTATCACTGAGTATCTCTAATAGTTAAATGGCAATGTTCTTTAAGAGAAGAAAACATAAACTCCTTTAGTCCACTGAACTAGTAAAGCTCATACATGCCTATGGGCAGGCACACCAAGGCAGGCCTAGGTTAAAGCAAGGGCTAGGCAAGTGAAGTAGGACAAGGAAAGAGGTGGAGTTAGGATGTATACAGAAAGTCATCAAAACACCTGAATGCCGCAATAACAAAAGCTGCTTGCGCCAGTTTAAATTATTCTTCTGGGTGAATACTAAGTCTAAGGGCAGAAGGCTGAGTTAGGAAATGGTTCTAGGTCTTCTCCTAACCAGGATTCTCATTCTACTGTAGAATCTGCTATTGTAGTCAATGAAGTAATAAAGGTACTGACTGCTCTGGCTAGCGTAGCTCAGTGGATTGAGCATGGGCCTTTGAACCAAAAGGTCACAGGTTCGATTCCCAGTCAGGGCACGTGTCTGGGTTGCGGGCCAGGTTCCCAGTAAGAGGCACTCAAGAGGCAAGCACACATTGATGTTTCTCTCCCTCACTCCTTCCCTTCCCTGTAAAAAATAAATAAATAAAATCTTTTAAAGAAAAGTACTGACTGTATGCGTAAAGAATAGGGTTATACAAAATTCTGGAATTAAAAACCTTTGAGTTCAGTTTACTCAAATTTCATTCAAATTCTACCAATACAGATTTACATGTAAAATGTTCATAATACAAACCCCACAATATTTAACTTCCACCCCAAAGCGACTGCCTATTAGCAAGAAATACAAACAAAAGAGCTGCTTTGTTCAAGTTTCAACTATGAACGCCAAGATTCCATGTAATCCACAGAAATAATGCTTTACCTAGTCTGCATAAGATTATGTAAGACTAACCACGGCTGAGCAGCTCAGGTGGCTAAAGCACAGTGCTAAAGAATTCTAGTTTGAAGAAAAAGCTGGGACCCCTCCCCCAAAAAAGCCCCTTTCTTCCAGGCCCTCCCAATTAGGATATAGACAGGTACATACAGGTCAGCACAAACCCCTCTTACTACTGGCAGACCAACTCCAGGCACATACTTTAAATTCTTGTGTAAGACAACATTCAAACTGGGAGATTCCCAGGGAAGAGATGTTTTCTCCTTCACGTTTAATATGACAGTTTAAAATGGATGTAAGACAAGTGAATTTCTGCTTCAGTCCTCTCAGTGAACTTAATCAGAAGACTGCTGCATTCCCTAACCCTTATTCCAGCTTGGGAACAAATTCCAGATAAAATTTGACTACATACAGAATTCTCTTTGAAATTAAAGATAACAGGCCCTGGCTGGTGTAGCTCAGTGTACTGACTGTGCGCCTGTGAAACAAAGGGTCACCAGTTCGATTTCCAGTCAAGGCACATGCCTGGGTTGTGGGCCAGGTCCCCAGTAGGGGCCGCACAAGAGGCAACCACATATTGATGTTTCTCTCCCTCTCTCTTTCCCTTCCCTTCCCCTCTCTCTAAAAATAAAGTATTTTTTTTAAAGGATAACAGGTACTATTTTATATTAAACCGTGTATAAGTCTCCTGCAAGTAATTACAATATAATCATGTGCTACATCAATAATCAAAATATTCTACTCACTATAAATGTTCACCTTCACTTAATTTATGAACAGAAGAAATTAAAATAAGCCTCAAACTGAAGTCTGTAAGATCTTCTCCCAAACACTTTGACCAAATAAAAAATATTAATTCTGCTCTGGCTGGTGTGGCTCAGCGGGTTGAGCACCAGCCTGCAAACCAAAGGGTGGCTGATTTGACTCCCAGTGAGGGCACATGCCTGGGTTGGAGGCCAGGCCCCCAGTAGGGGGTGCTCCAGAGGCAACCACACACTGATGTTTCGTTCCCTCTCTTTCCCCTTCCCTTTCCCTCTGTCTAAAAATAAGTAAATAAAATCTTTAAAAAAAATTATTAATTCTTCAGAGACCAACTTTTTTAAAGGCCCAAACAGCTTGATTCAATTGATAATTGTATAAGTTAAAAAGCAGATTAAGTGAGATTGTATCACATATCTTTAGTGAGTTATAATATAAAGTACTTTGTACTATTGCCTGATGTCCAGTAACCATAATAAGGGTAAATATTTTTATTCTCCACACCAACTTTCTTACAAAGAACCAATTTTTAAAACTCATGGGACCAGAAAATTTTACTGAATCTATTGGAAACCTCTCACCTACAGTCACAATACAAGCTACAGGAAGGTAAGTTTAACTGGCAAACCTCCACTGAACACTAAAGCAATGATTCGTATTTTTTGTTTATTTTTCATTTTTATTTATTAATTTTAGAGAGAGAAAGGGAGGTACAGAGAGAAACATTGATTTTGTGGTTCTACTCATGCATGCATTCACTGATAGATTCTTGTGTGTGCCCTGACTAGGGACTGAACCTGCAACCTGGGCATATAGGAACGATGCTCTCACCAACTGAGCCACCTGGCCAGGACAAGACAATGATTCTTAAAGTGGGATCCCTGGACCTGCAGCATCTACATAACCTGAAACTTGTGAAAAATGAAAACTCAAGGGCCAAACAATAGAATCAATGTCTGGAGACCCTCCAGGTGATTCTGGAGTTTTTTCCAGTTTGAGAGCTTAGCTCAGGGTCTCTGATCTACAGAAACTGTAGAACCTATCCTAAAGAACAAGAGCAATACAGCAATATATCACTAGGTATATCTTCTATTGCACATTGTCATACACATAGTAGGTACTCAAATTTGAACAGGTTAATAATAATCTCATATATCCAATAGTTGGCTATATAATAACACCATCAGTTTATCTATTTCACAGAGATAAGAAATTCTGACAACTGTTTGCATTAACTAAGTACATGGTCCACACCATGTACTGTTAAGTTCATGGCAAAGCCCTGGGGCCTCTGGTACTTTGGCAAATAACCAGGCTTACAAAGTGTCATAGGCTTTGAAACTTCAGCAAAATACACATTTCTACTTTTACCAATATACAAACAAGATTTTTCCAGGGTTCTATGCCAAGTCAACAGTAAAACATACATTAAAATGAACACTTTTTTAAAATTATTTATTTATTTTTAGAAAGAGGGGAAGGGAGGGAGAAAGGGAGAGAAACATTAATGTGTGATTGTCTCTCATGTGGCCCCAACTGGGGACCTGGTCTGCACTCCAGGAATGTACCCTGACTGGGAATTGAACTGGCAACCCTTTGGTTCGTAGCCCACACTCAATCCACTGAGCTACACCAGCCATGGCTTAAAATGCAGACTTTTTATTTAATAAGTATCTTAATTTACATATTACCCAACTACAGTAGATGAACCCAGGATGGAGTCTAATTTCAACAAGGTATTTACAAAGTAGACAACTGAGGAAACCTGAACACTGACTAGATATCCGATATTAAGAAATTATGATAAAAAGATTATAATTACTTTTTTTTGAAGCTTTATCTCTTCTAAAAGCTTTAGAAATGAAATGACAAAATGTATTGAATTTGCTTCTTGGGGAGAGAACAAGGGAAATTAAGACTGGCCATTACGCCGTTGAGCGCATGGGGGGCCAACTACAAACCAGGTTTCTCAATCCCGGCACGACTGACCTTCTGGGTCAAAGAGTTCTTTGTTGGGGGAAAGGGGTACTGTCCAGAGTACTGTAATATGTCAGCAGCATTCCTGGTCAGTAGCAACCTCTTCAGTTGTGACAACCAAAAATGTCTCCAGACACTGTCAAACGTCCACTGGAGGGCAAAACGGAACCTGGCTGACAACTCATGAAAATTCTTATTCATTTGAAGTTTTCAACAAGAATTTTTTTTTGCCTTATTTTAATCATACTCTGTACTAGTACACCTACAACTCTGTAGCTGAATAATCTTTTACATAATATTTTTGGAAATCGCCTGATACACGAACAAGCAAAGGAGACTGAGCTAGAGAATTGGAACCTTGTAGAGGTTCAGTCAGTGGTCACAAGCAGCTCCCATCACCTGTCTGAGCCTCAGCATTTCATTATGTCCGATTATCTGACCAGTCCTTTGAGTTATAAAATGTTTTATATACCCATCAGCTAAAAGTGGATATTCACATTTGGAAATAAATGAAACTATAGTAGATAAGAACAGAAAAAATTCTCGTAGCAAATTACCTATCTTTTATTATTTCTGACCAATAGGCAACATTCTTATCAAAATACATGTAATTATTTGAAATTTAAATAGCCCTGGCTGGTGTTGCTCAGTGGATTGAGTGCCAGCCTTTGAACCAAAAGGTTGCCAGTTCAATTCCCAGTCAGGGCACAAGCCTGGGTTGCGGGTCAGGTCCCCAGTAGGGGGCGTGTGAGAGGCAGCCAAGCAATGATGTTTCTCTCCCTCTCTTTCCCACTCCCTTCCCCTCTCTAAAAATAAATAAAATCTTTTAAAAAAATAGAATAAAATTTAAATAAATTTGCCACAACATGGATGGATCTTGAGAGTATTATGTTAAGTGAAATAAAACAGAAAAGGACAAGAATCCTATGATCTCACTCACATGGGACAGAAAACAAAAAGCAACAAATGAACAAGCAGAACAAACTCACTCATAGAAACAGGTGACAGAATGAATGGTGGTCACCAGAAGGGAAGGTGGGTGAGGGGGAGGACCAAGAGGGTAAAAAGGGTCAACTATTTGGTGATGGAAAGAGTCTAGGCTTCTGGAGGTGAGCGCACAGGAGAGTGTACAGTGTCCTATTAAGTGGTATTCCTGAAGTTTATGTAATGTTACCAACCAATGATACCCGAATACATTTAATTAAAAATTTAAATAAAATCTGCAACGTAAGCAAATTGGAAACTCTTTCGCTGGTCTAGCCATAATAACCAAAATGCCCATCAACTGGTGAATGGGTCTTTAAAAACTGGTACGCCCAAACAATGAATACCGACACACACGCGAACAGAATCAACCTCAAAAGAAGTATGCTAAGGGAGAGATGCCAGACACAAGATTACATACTCTGACTCCAAGTATTTAACTTTCCAGAAAAGGTGCAAACTGCAGGGACGAAGAACAGTTGCCAGACTCTCCCTGCAAAGGGCCACAAGGGACCTGTCTGGGCAGCGGAAACGCTCTGTCTTGTCTGGCTACACGCTACACCTGTCAAAACTCGTCCCGCTCCGCGGAAGCGGACGCTCCATCGCAACAGCCCGGCCTGCGTGCAGCTACAGAGCTGCTGGAAGACGGACAGCGCCCATTCACGTTCTACTCTCCCCACTCGGGCCAGCAGGCCACTCACGTTCGGCAGCCAGGCGGTAACGGCGGGTGAACAGTCTGGGGTCTGCGGACCTGCAGCACCGACACGCGGGCACCGCGCAGACAGCCCACACCGAGGTAGAAATGGAGCGGGGCGTGGTGCACGAACGCAGGGCGCCCACCACCGCTGACTGCGACGCCGTGGACGAGGCAATTCCAGATGCGCTCCAGGAGGAGAAGGGCTCTCCCCGCCACACCGCCCTTAAAGAGCAGCCATAATTTCTGACGATGCTCGGCAAGGTTACGATGCAATTCGGCCACCAATTCGGCCACCCACCGGAACACGAGGTGGAGACGCGCCGGGTGTGAGCTGCTCACTAGCACGTGCCCGCCGCGGCCGTGCCTGGCTTCAGGTCACTCAGGAGTGCGCAGCCCCCGCTCTGGTCCCGCGCGCGGCTTCCTTCTCCGAGTGGACGCCACGGCCCCGGGGAGTCGGTTCGCGGCCCCGCCGGCCCCGCCGTCAGAGCGGTCCGGAAGGTCTGCCGGCCGAGCTCACGGCCCCCTGCCCCCGGCCCCCGGCCCCCGGCGGCCCGCCCCCCGCCCCCGTGGAAGTGCCGCGGGCCGCCGGCCCGCCCGGTGTCAGAGCCGGAACTCTCCGCCGAGAGCGCTCGGGCGCAGGGCGCTTCGGGGCCCCGGGCGGCCCCAGCGACCAAGCGCGCTCCGCCGGCTCCGGGGTGGCGCTGGACCCCCAGCCCGCCACGTCTCGGGACGTGATGGGAACCGTGGGGTCAGGCTTTCCCAGGGGGCGGCCTTCCCCGCCAGGCATCGCCTCACGACGCTCGCGACGGAAGCCCCGCGAAGTTCCCCCGCGAGCCCTTCTCTCGGCCGTCGGAGAGCCCCGCGCGGCGTCCACGCCTCCCCGGGGCAGTCGCCTCGACCGGCTGTCATTCGCCAACACGCCGCGCCGGCCTCGCACACGGGGCGTGCGCTCCGGGCTCGCTCCTCAGGGGCCGCCCCGCTCGGCCCCAGGCCGTTCTAACCGACAGCCCCCCGACCCGGCCCGGCCCGGCCCGGCCCGCTCCTTTCCGGCGTCCCCGCGAACACGCGTCGCCTCCCGAAGCCCCTCCAGAGCCGCTGCCCGGAAAGCGCCGCCCGCCGCAGGGTCCGGCGCGCGACCACCGGCCCCCGAGGACGCCGCGGAGCGGGGCTGCAGCCCGGGCCCGCGGACACGCCGGACCGCGGGTGATCGTGGAGCCACTTCCCGGGTCCTCCCAGGAAGCGGGCCGCCCCGGCCGGCCGCCGCGGGCAGGGAAGCAGCGGGAACGCCCGCGTTACTTACGTTCTCGGTGTCCCGTTCATTCACCGTGGGCAACGGCGTCCTCGTGGACATTTTCCTTCACTTCACTCGTGCACAACGCGAGGGGGAAACAAAACAGCACGGCCGCGGGGGCCGGCGACGGCGTCGTCGAGGGGCCGGCGGTTCTGGAGCGGCGCCGCGGGAGAGGCTCCCCTCCCCCACGGCCGTCTAGATCCCGGGCCGGGCCCGGGCCGTCCCCCGGCGGGTCCCGGGGCTCATGCTCCCCGGCCCCGGCGGCCGCGCCAGGGGCCTGCGGGCGGCGGTGGCGGGGCCGGGCCGGCGGCGGCGGGCTGCGGGTCGGCCCGTCGGCGTCCCCGCACCTCAGGGCGCCCCGCGGGCCCGGACCCCCTCGCCTCCTCCTCCGCCCGTCGCTCCGCGGGTTTCAGCGCCCGGGCCTCCACACAGCGCCGCCGGTGGCCCCTGAAGAGAGGGCGGAGGAGGATGTGCGAGAGGTGGAGCGCAAGACAGGCCGCCGCGGGCTGCGGGCGCCGACCATGGAGGGGGCTGCGGAGACGGCGCCTGCGCCCGGCTGCTCTTCTCCCTCCCGCTCGCTTTCCGCCTCAGCCTCCGCCTGGTGGCCGCCGCCGCCGCCGCTGCTCCCGGCACCTCAGAGCCTCACGGACCCAAGATGGCCGCCCGACGGCTTCCTCTGCTGCCTCCGGTGACGGAAGTGACGAGACCGCCCCTCCCAGAGTTCGGCCAATCAGCGCGGCCAAGGAAGCTGGACCCGCTGCTGTTGCTAGGGGCGACTTGGTCCTGTCCGTGGCCCAGGGGGCGGCGCCCACGGCCGAGAACCGGTGGCGGGTCTCCGCTGGTGCCCGCGGGCGGCGCGGGCAGTGGTTCCCAGCGTCCAGAGTACGCTGGCATCCACCAAAGAGCCGGCAAACGGCCCTGGGCAGCGGCCTGAGTCCCATTGCTGGGTTGGCATCAACAGTGCTGATCAAGTGCCTGCTCTGTGCAAAAGCTGAGGTCGCGTCCCCTGGACCGCGCTGCACAGAATCGAGTCACCGCAGCAATTACAGGGCCAGAGATGCGGGAGGTGCCGAGCTCCTGCATCATAACGGGAGTCGAGGACTCAATCACCCTTCCTGCCCGGCTCTGGGTAACTGGGCTGGGCTTGGCATCCAGCCCTCGAGGAGCTCGCTGTCATGAGGAAGATGGACCTGGACCCGGTTAAATGCCAAGCGGAGGGAAGAATGCTAAAAAGAGTGTTGGTGGGGGCGAGGTTGGGGAGCAAAGCAATGCTGTATAAACTACCCCCCACACACACACACACCATACCGGTTCCTAAATGCCGCAGGGGATTTCTAATACACCAGCGTATAGCTGCTGGAGGACTGGAAGCATCCTCGGTCCCATCCTGGGACTGAGCTCAGTAGACGCTTGCAGTCTAGGACATTGGAAATGCTACCTCCTCTGGAAGTCTGCCTTGTCCGCTCTCCTCTGCATGTGTCCTGTGGTTGTGCCCAGAGTCTGGCCAGCGGTGGATGGCATCCGCTGGCGCCGGGTTCCGAGGAAGGAGATCGGTATGGGTTGGAGAAACATGAACTGTTACGGAGAGGCTGCCTTGTGGGTCCATTACACTTGTCACCTCAGTTAAGCCTCAGTGTAACCCTATAGGATGGAAAGGCACACCTGGACATCTGAAGTCTGAACAGGACACAGCGACTTGACCAAAGTCCCCACGTTGGTTAACTGCAGAGCTGGGATTTAAACCCATATCCTAAAACTTCCCTACCAGATAGGTCTTTGTAATGGGTATGTGCTGCTTTTCTTTTTCTATTATTGTTCTTTCCTCTTTTGTCCCCTAGCAGGTGAACCGTATTGCTATGTCTGGGACATTTCCTGCTCTGTAAAACACATATGTCTTTCAACACCAGAACCGTCCCCAGAGGGGACATGCTCCCAACTTAAAAAACACATGAGGACTAAGGTGTAGGAGGGCTTCCATCTCACCCTCTCTGGCAAGTGCTCACCAGTCCAAGGACAGCCTTGTACAAATTGTTACTGGGGGACCTGGCTGGGTAGTTCAATGGGTTGGAACATCACCCCAATATGCCAAGGTTTGGGGTTCAATCCTCGGTCACAGGCACAGTCAAGAAGCAACCAATGAGTGCACAACTACGTGGAAAAACAAATTGATGTTTCTCTCTCCCTCCCCTCACTCCACTCTCTGTAAAATCATTTTTTTAATCTTATTATCTTTCTCCCTATTGGTCAAGCATAAACAGTTGAATTCTTATTAGTTAAATGTGTGTCATACACTTCAACTGAAACAGGGAAAGCACAAGAGTTTGGAAGCCCCAGCAGGGGCATTTGGCCTGACTTGGGTTGGGTCAGGGAGGCTTCCTGAAGAGAGGTGGCTGTGCCGAGTCTGAACGCATGAACAGAGTTAGCCAGGTAAGGAGGGATGGAGGGCAATCCAAGCAGAAGGACGGCCTGTAAAGGGATGCAGAGGACAGGAGGTGAGCCTGGAGGGGCAGGCAGGGGCCAGGCCAGGTGTGGATGCAGCATGGCACTTGGTACTGCATCCCAAAGACAGAAGTGTCAAGTAAGTCAACTGGAAAATCTCCACAGGACCCATAAAAGGGTGTTAGCTCTGGGCAGGAGTACTGGGTGTGAGATTTCCACCCAAATGGTGTCTAACCAAAGCCACACATTAAATGAGTCAGGGAATGGGAAAAGGTAGGAAACTAAGCTGACACATCTCCACTCAAGGTGCTTCTGGTTCTCATACAGGCAAAAATTAACCAAAAAAAAAAAAAAAAAAAGCACTTTGAAATTTTCATTGCACTTATGCCAAATGACATCATGGTACTATAAAGAGCCAGGATTGGGAGGCAAGGCATGCTGGTTACATGCAAGCAATAAATAAATAAATGAATGAATGGAGGAGGAAGAGGAGCAGAAGGATAAAAAGAAGAAAATGCAAAGCACTGTTCTGTCCGAAGGACCCCCTGTGGCTCTGATTTATGTCCACCTACAGACCTATGGTCTGGAAGGAATGGAAGGGCAAGATCTGGACATCGTTCTTGGATGCCTTCTGTCCTTTTTTCATGTTGCTTGTTTCTTATTGTCCTGTTAAAATTGGTTCTCCCTCAGGCTCCTGAAGCTGAAAGGACATAACTAACTACGCCAAGCGGAGTGTGTGCATAGGTGTGCTCCGCCAGGTCAAGAGGAAAGATCGGCCGGAGAGGCCAGAAGCTGAAGATAACGCAGTCCTACCCTTGCTGCTGCAGGACGGAGGAGGGACTGAGCCTCAGAGAGGCGAAGTGCTTGTCCAACGTGGCGCACCCAGTTAGCAGCAGAGCTGGGATGAGGCCCTGACCTCCTCAGCCCCAGACCTGTGCCCAGGGCATCCCTAACCAGGGCCATTGTGTGGGGTGGCCAGATTGGACCTCTGAGCCTGTGCTCTTGGCACCTTGTCCAGTCTGCACAGGGGTGGCCACTGCACCACAAGACCCACAAGCACAGCACCCTTGTCAGACAGAGTGTGTGGGAACTACGGGGACCCAGCAGCCATTCTTCAGTGTGTGCGTCTGTGTGGTGTTGTGTGATTGATGGGGAGCAGAGAGAGCGGAGCGCCGAACCAAAGCCACAGAGACTGAGAAGGGGTGTGATGACTGTGAGTACCTGAGGGCAATGGAAAATTTGGGCAGAGCCCAGTGTGCCCCCAAGTAGGTCACAGAAGCTTGGAGGCTCTAGGAAATATGAAGTCCGTTCCAGATTCCACCCTCTAGCTCTTCTGCAACATGCAGAGGACAGAGCTCCCAGGTTGCCCTGTCCTATAGGCTTTCCCAGCCTTGCCCTCCCTCAACTGTCTGTGGCACCTGAGAAGACCCAGTGGCCAGCCTGTCTTCCCTCTCATATTCCTGGCCTCTCCTGCAGTGTGTATGTTCCCATTTCACAGATGACAAAACTGATACTCCTAAAGGTTAGTATGTTTGCTGAGCTCCCCCAGCTGGTAAATGCTGACACGGGCATTGGCCACAGGCCCACCACTCCACCTTCTGTATCCTGGGGTCCGGAGAGTGTCTGAGCCAACCAATGAGGTGGGTCTCCTGTCTCAGATCACATTTCCAGCACCAGCCGACCCTAGGCACCAGGGGGCTCAGGGAGACTTAAGAATCTGGTACCACTCCCCCTCAATGTGGGCAGTGAGAAAATGAAACTGAATGATGAGTGACTGACTTACCCAAGGAAGCTGGGAAAAGCCTCAGAGTGCTCAAGTGGTCAAGCTCCCAACTGACCAGGAGGAAGCTAAGGCTGGGGACGTGACAGGGACAGAGGTACTGGAGGGGCCTGGCATCATTTCCAGCTCTGACGATGCAGGAATTTGAAAGGCCTCCTGGGAGGGGCACCAGCTGTGTCTCAGCGGCTGGAATCCCAGCAGCCATATCAACAGAGCAGGGATTGTGGCTTCTCCATGGGGAACAGGGTGCAGCATCTCCATGGGGCCCCACGGCTTCATCCTCCCCTGGTCTCAGTACATCAGCTTCCTATGGCCGCGGTGACCAATGACCACAGACTGCGGCTTAAAACAACCTACGTTTATTCTGACAGTCTGGAGATCAGAGACTGGAATCAAGGGGTCAGCAGTGCCGCACGCCCTCTGGGAGCGTAGGGGAGGGTCTGTCCCCGCCCTCTTCCAGCTTCTGGTGGCAGCATCACTTCAATCTCCAGTCCCATCGCCATCTCCTCTTCTGTCTGTGTAACTGTCTAACTTCCCTCTGTCTTTCCTTTGCAAGGGCTTTTGTGGCATTTGGGCCCACTCAGATAATCCAGGATAGCCTTTGCATCTCAAGACCCTTAAAGAATCACATCTGCCCTGGCTGGTGTGGCTCAGTGGATTGAGTGCGGGTTGCAAACTAAAGGGTTGCTAGTTCGATTCCCAGTCAGGGCACATGCCTGGGTTGCAGGCCAGGTCCCCAGTGAGGGATGCATGAGAGGCAACCACACATTGATGTTTCTCTCCCTTTCCTTCTCCCTCCCTTCCCCTCTCTCTAAAAATCAATGTATAAAATCTTTTAAAAAAATAATCACACCTGCAAGATCTTCTCCATCTGCAAGGTCATATGCACAGATTCCACGGTCAGGACCTGATGTCTCTTGGGGGCCATTGTTCAGCCCACTATACTCAGGCTTAGTGGGTCCAACTAACTTGCCCAACTAACTTGTTACCAACCTGAAGTGACAAGATGACCAAGAAAGTGTGGCCAATGTGTATGTGCAGTTTATATTGGCTATTTTTGTGGTTTTTGAAAGAAAGGAGGGTAATTCTTCGCTTGCTGGTAATGCACTTAATTTTCTCTTGAAGTCAGTGCGCTTGGGCATAATTAATGACTGACCTTTCTGTCCCTCATTAAGGACTCCGTGTTGGAAGGTGACACCCTGCCCTGGCCCCTGGCTGGCTGAGCGGCCTTGCCGAAGACCCTCCCTGCCCTCCCTGCCGGTCACAGTGATTTGGACGGCTCCTCGTATCCCCCCGCGCGCATCAGCTGGGACAGCAGCTGCCCCAACAGCACTTGGAAAATATTTGCAGCCAGTACAGTTCCAGGTCAAAGACAAGGGCAGAACTGAAGGAGGATAAACCCTCAAAGGTCGAGCCTCCCATCCTGATGGATCCCTTGCCCCTCACATGGACTGCTCAGGAGCGGCGCGGGGCGGGGCAGCCCAGCCCCGCACGTTGTTAGAACAGGCTCCCGTTCGGGCGGGTGCCACCTCAGACGTGAGCTGTCCAGGGCCGGCCTTCTGAGTCAGCCCTGAATCCCACCTACATGCCCTCCCCGCAGGGCTGCCGGACTCAAAGCCTCCTTTCACAAAGAGGGCAGGGCACGGATGACTCGGAGTGTGCGGTGTGTCTAAGCTCAGATGAATGACTGATGTGCTTCAACATTAATCAGCAGGAGCCGGTTTCTGTAGCCACGGAAGCCCAAAAGGGACTCTGCTAAGGCAAACTCTCGAATGTAGACCTAAGGCAGGGCAAGCGAACATACAAACAACAAAACTTCCCCAGAAGACAGAAACGTAAGCACATTTACACACACCCAGATAATTTATAGGTCAAAGAGATCAAGAAGGAAAATGTAGAATTGAATGGTATGAAAATTTCACTCATCAAAACTTGTGGGATACAAGGAAAACGGTATGTAGAGAGAACATTATAATCTTATACGTTGAATAAGAGAAAAAGAGGAGCTAAAAATGAATGAGCTCTGTGTTAATACTACGTAGTTAGAAAAAAAATCATATACCGACAGAAAATAAAAAAGGCCAAAATGAAGGCAGAAATTAACGAAATAGAGAACAAAGATCAAATGAGATCAACAAAGCCAAGAGAACGTTATCTGCAAAAAACCTGTCGGAAAGGAGAAACTGTAACCTCAAAGGAGGGAGGCACACGTGAAGCAGCAGAAAGTACGGAGGGAGGCGTAGAAGAGCACACTGTCAACACATTTGCGCTGATATTTTGAAAGTTCATACAAAACCAACTCCAGAAAATTATATCCCTGCTGCCCAAGAAGAAGTAGGAATGAACAGCTCGATAACTTTGAAAGAAACCGAAACCGTTTTATGCAATGCAGCTTTACCAAATTGCCTAAGAGCACGTGATTTCAGTTATATGCCGTCTCTCACACGGGAGGAACGGCCGAAAATCCACGGCCTAAGCAAGCACCTCAGGAAGCTTGGAAAGGAAGAGTAAGCTAACCCAAAGAAAGAAGAAGGAAGGAAAGAATAAAGAGGAGACATTAACGACACAGACAGTCAACAAAGCCACGCGGCTCAGCTCTGATGAGGCTGATCGAGGTGAGAGTCACACCGATGACCATGTCAAGTGTAAGGACATCACTAGAGACCCTTCAGCCCTAAAAACGGCAGTAAGAGGGCGTTCTACACAACTTTATAGTAACATATTTAGAAATTTGAGCCCTGGCTGGTGTAGCTCGGTGGATTGAGCGCGGGCCTGCGAACCACAGGATCGTGGTTCAATTCCCAGTCAGGGCACATGCCTGGGTTGCAGGCCAGTTCCTGGCAGAGGACGCATGAAAGGCAACCACACATTGATATTTCTCTCCCTCTCTCCTTCCCTTCCCCTCTAAAGATAAATAAGTAAAACCTTTAAAAAATACTTATAAAAAAATTTGGACGGTATGGACAAATTCCGAGAAAAATACACATTACCACATTGGCATGAGAATAAATAGAAACTCTAACTAGTCCTGTAACCAACAAGAGGTTGAACCTGCAAGTCAGAACCTTCCAACAAGGAAAATCGTGGACTTGATGACTTCACTAGCTGTTCTACCAAACATCTCACACAAACTCTTCCGGAGAAAAGAAAAAGAAGAGACACTCATAGGAGCCTTTTCCTGCTAAATCCGATGAGGACATTCTCAGAAAAGAAAATTACCTGCCAATACTGCCTTGCTCAGGAACATATACGTTAGTGAGCTGCAGAATGGTAGTAATTAGTTTACGTGTGCCATGAGATGGACAAGGTTGCAAATCACTGCAGTAGTCTCTTCAATTACACAGAAAACAAAATATGCAGCAGTGAACCAGTTATAATACTGGGCTAGTTTTTAGATTAGTAATTGTTTTGAAATGTATTATTCTCTTAGATCATGTAGAAAACAAAAAGGAGAGTCACAAATCATTGTTTAAGTAATATTAGCTTTTATCATTGTCCATGCATTTACCTTTATTGAGATCTCTCTTTCTTCCTCCAGCTTTGAGCTACTGTCTAGTGTCCTTCCACCCTGGAGGACACCCTTGAGCATTTCTTGCAGGACAGACCTAGTAACAAACCTCCTCAACTTTTGTTTATCTGGGAATGTCCTAATTCCACCCTCATGTGTGAATGACAGTTTTGACGATACAATTCTTGGTTGACAGGGTTTTTCTTTTAGCACTTTGAGTCTATCAACACACTGCCTTCTGGCCTCTAAGGTTTCTGATGAGATATCTGTAGATCATCTTACTGGAGACCAAAAACTGAAAATCCCTGCGTGATGAATTGCTTCCCTCTGGCTGCCTTCAAGATTCTCTTTGTCTTTCAAATGTTTGATTATAGTCTGTCTCAGGGTGAGTCTCTTTGAGTGGGCCTTACTTGGAGTTTGTTGAGGCTCACGTCTTTCATTTACTTTGGGAAGTTTACAGCCAGTATTTCTTCAAATATTCTGCCTCTTTTTTTCTCGTTTTGCAGTTCCCACAAAGCATACGTTGGTCCCGTTCATGGTGTCCACAGGCCACTTAGGTTCTGTTCACTTTTCTTCACACTTGTTTTTTATCTGTTTTCTTTCTATTCTTCAGAATGAATAATTTCCATTGCTCTTTTTTATTATATTTTACCGATTATGCTGTTACAGTTCCGATTTCCCCCCTTTGCCCCACCCTCCACCCAGCACCCCCCACTCCCTCAGGCAATCCCCACACCATTGTTCCTGTCCATGGGCCATGCATATAAGTTCTTCAGCTACTCCATTTCCTGTGCTGTACTTCACATCTCCATGGCTATTCTGTGAGTACCTATCTGTACTTCTGAATCCCCTCACCTATTCACCCATTCCCCAACATCCTCCCATCTGGCATCCATCAAAACACTCTCTGTATCCATGATTCTGTCTCTGTTCTACTTGTTTGCTTAGTTTGTTTTTTAGATTCAATTGTTGATAGATTTGTATTTTTGCCATTTTATCATTCATAGTTTTTATATTTTTTCCCAAATAAGTCCCCTTAACATTTCATATAATAATGGTTTGGTGATGATGAACTCTTTTAGTCTTTTCTTGTCTCAGAAGCCCTTTATCTGCCCTTCCATTCCAAATGACAGCTTTTCTGGGTAGAGCAATCTTGGCTGTAAGTCCCTGCTTTTCACCACTTTGAATATTTCTTACCAGTCCCTTCTAGCCTGCAAAGATTCTTTTGAGAAACCAGCTGAGAGTCTTATGGAAATTCCACTGGAGGCAACTAACTTCTTTTCTCTTGCTGATTTTAAGATTCTCTCTTTATCTTTAACCTTTGACATTTTAATTATGATGTGACTTGGAGTGGGCCTCTTTGCATCCATCTTGTTTGGGACTCTCTGTGCTCCCTGGACTTACATGTCTATTTCCTTCACCAAATTAAGGAAATTTTCTTTCATTATTTTTTCAAATAGACTTCCAATTTCTTTTTCTCCCTCTTCTTCTGGCACCCCTGTGATGGGAATGTTGGACCTCTTGAAGTCGACACAGAGGCTGCTTACACTCTCCTTCTTTTTTTGAGCTCTTTTGTCTTCTTGTTTGTCTTCTTCTATCTTGCTTCCTTTTTAAAAAATATTTATTTATTTTTAGAGAGAGGGAAGGGAGGGGGAAGGGAGGGAGAAAGAGAGGGAGAGAAACTTTGATGTGTGGTTGCCTCTCATGTGACCCCCACTGGGGACCCAGCCTGCAACCCACACATGTGCCCTGACAGGGAATTGAACCAGTGACTCTTAGGTTCGAAGCCCATGCTCAATCCGCTGAGCTACACCAGCCAGGGCTATTTCTTTATTCTTTATGTATCAAATCATTGATTTTATTCTCAGCTTCATCCACTCTACTGTTTTATACCTGTAAATTGTTATTTCAGTTAGTGTATCTTTCATTTCTGACAGGATCTTTTTTATGCTGTTGAGGTCCTAAGTTCCTTGAGTGTCCTTATGACCAGTGTTTTTACTCTGCATCTGAGAGACTGCTTTTCTTCATTTCATTTAGCTCCTTTCCTGGAGTTTCAATCTGTTCTTTCATTCGGGCCATGTTTCTTTGTTTCCTCATTTTGGCTGTGGGCTGCATATACCCACTCTTGTAGTTAAGCCTTAATAGCTGTCGGCAGGTCAGTGGAAGAGATTTACCCAGGCCAGTCAGCTGTGAGGACTGACTGTGACCTCCACGGAGGGTCAGCTGGGCAGGGGCAGGGTGGTGGTGCTCTGATATGGTCTGTAGCTGTCCACTGGGTGTGCAGCCTCTGGGATCTCCCAGGTGGTGCAGGTGAAGGTCAGCCTCCACCTATGTTCCACCCAGGGCCAACCTGCATGAGCTATAAAGCAATCTGAAATGGCTGCTCCTGGGAGAGGAGCTTGGAGATCCCCAGGCAAATCCAAGCTATGAATCTAGGCTGGTTGCTGTTATTGCTGGGCTTGTGGCCACTTTGTAAGAGGTATGAAGGCTGGAGGCTTACTGAGGCCAGCTGTTGCTTGTTTGATAGGATTTAGGAAGTTGTAAAGCATGAGCCAAGACCAGCCATTCATATGGAGAAGTCTTGGTTATGTTAGGGGTGGGCCTGTACATCAGGTGGCACTGGGGTCTGGGGATCTCCAGGGCAGGGCAAACAGCGTTAGCTAGGTTGATGGAGTCTCAGATATGGCACCAACCTGCAGGCTCTATGGCTCTGTGGTCCTGTGGGGGGGCAGGTTCAGAAAAGGAACAATGGCCTCTGCCCACCTTTCTATCTGGGAGAAAGCTGTCGCCCAGCTCCCACCTTGACACCAGACTCTACAGTTCCTCCATTTGCCACTGGTGCCTTTTAGGCTGCTACTCTGGTGCTGGAGCTGTGAAGGAGTGCATCTGAGTAAGTATGTGCGCAGGTTCTTTAAGGAGAACTGCTTGGGGCTCCAGAAGTCTCTTCCACTAACTCAATCTCCACTGGTTTTTACAGCCAGGAGTTCTGGGGACTTATCTTCCTGGAACTGGACCCGTAGGCTGGGGGCCCCGTTTTGAGGGCTAGGACTCCTCACTCCCAAGATACCCCTCCCAAATTTTTATACACCACACATGGATGTGAGACAAGCCTGTTCTGCATCTCCGCTCCTCTTACCAATCTGGATGGATGTGGTTTAATTTCAGAATTTCACCACAGAATTTATCCGTAGTTGTCAGAATTTCTTCAACTTGATTTCTGACAATTTTGAGTATGGCTGTTCTATATTTTAGCTGTAATACTGATGTGGTTGTGCCAGGAGGTCCATGTTTACCTATGCAGCCATCTTGTCTGGAAGTCTCCCATCATCCTATCTTTAAGTTCACTGATTTTTTTTTCTTCTGCCTTTGATTCCCTCTGAAATTTTCACTTCAGTTATTGCACTTTTTAGCTCCAGAATTTCTTTTCCCTAGCTGGTGTGGCTCAGTGGATTGAGCGCCAGCCTGTGAACCAAAGGGTCCCCAGTTCCATTCCTGGGGCACGTGCCTGAGTTGCAGGCCAGGTCAGGTCCCCAGTAGGGGGCGTGTGAGAGGCAGCCTCACATTGATGTTTCTCTCCCTCTCCTCCTCCCTCCGTTCCCCTCTCTAAAAATCAATAAAATCTTTAAAATAAAAAATAAAAATAAGTAAAATCTTCAAAGGGTTACCAGTTCAATTCCCAGTGAAGGCTCATGCCTGGGTTGGGGGCCAGGTCCCTGGTTGGGGACTTGTGAGAGGCAACTGGTTGATATCTCTTTCACACGTCGATGTTTCTCTCCTCCTCTTTCTCCCTCCCTTCCAACCCCTCTAAAAATAAAGTATTTTTAAAAATATGGTTTTAAAGCCTGTCTGTGAAATCTGCTATCATATCATTTTCAGAGGCAGTTTCTGTTGATTTTTTTGTTTGTTTAATGAATTATACTTTCCCATCACATTGCATACCTTGTAATTCCTTAATTTTGTTGTACGCTGGACATTCGACTATAATGCCTTAACTCTGGAAGTCGGATACTCCCTTTTCCCCAAGGCAGTTGGGGTTTATGTTTCATTCCCATCACCAATTTTTATAGGCTGTCTCTGTGGCAAGGGTCAGCCTGGGGTGTCAACTTAAGGTCTTCTCACATCTTTTCTGGGCCTTTGCCTGTCCCTGGGCATGCGTGGTAAGCTTCTATTTTTTCTTGCATATCCAGTTGCTTTTGAACGTCCTAGGCTTTCACGTGTGGCTCCCAAAAGGTGAACGTAGAAGGACACGAAGAGGAAGGACGTAGGGCACCATCCTGGCAGTCACTTCAGCCTGTGGAGGAGGAAGGACTTGCAGCACCGGGGAGCGGGGAAGGAGCCATGGCTTCCCTCCACTTCACCTCCACTGTTATCGGAAGCAGTAGCGTCAGCACAACGCAGGGACCCCTGATATCCGCAGGACAGGGTCTTCACGGCCTACGCTAGCTCCTAAATGCTGTGCGCGCGTTGCTCCAGGTGCGCATGTGCACGGCTGCTTGCACAAGGCTAGGGAGGGACGATGGGTAGCTACTGCTACGCCAGCGTCCGAATTAACCAAAGTGAACTGCAGCTCTATTGTCCAAGGACGTTAAAAGGCTTCCGTAGACTCGAGTTCCCGAACGGTGCCGTGAGACAGATTCTGCCAGGGCAACTGTTGTCTGGGTGGGGAGACAGATTGCTGGTAATTCCTACTTTTCCCAGAACCCACCCTTTTAAAGTTTATCCCTTTGCAAATGTTTCAATAGAGTTTTGGGATTGGCGTCTGTTTGGATTCAATCCACAATCTTAGCCAGAAGTCACAATTACTGGTATATTGTTTTTCTAAATTTCAATATAACTTATTTCAATATACCCGTGGACATTCCCAGTTGTCTTTTTTTCGGGGTTGGTTTTTTTTTTTTTGGTCTATCATTTCTACGAATACTTGAGTTCTTTGATATAATGTACCTGATGAGTACCCAAAGTTGGGGATAATAATCTAAACCTGTCATCTTTTCTTTCATCCCTGGTGGTTTTCCCTTGTGTTTGCTAATTTTCTTAAGAAACATATTTCTATCTAACAAAATAGGAGCCTGGTGAGCTCGTATTTTGTTGCACTTTACCTGTTGAATTGGTAGGGGACATGGAGAGAGGGAAGCTCGCCCCAGCCAGGTGCCAGGGCTGCCACAACTCAGGTCTGCTCCAGACCCCCAGGCTCACCCTCCCAGTGCCTCGCAGAAGGCCCAGCACCGAGTCTCTGCACCTCAGTGCTGACTCAGGGTTTCACCTTCAGGGATTGCCCGCCCGCCCCCCCCCCCCCAGTCTTTCATGTTTGCTTGCACTGCACTGGTCTTTCTTTATTCAAGTTTAAGTTCCTGTCTTCTCTATTCACCTATCACATTTCCCAGTGATAGAGCACTGCTGTGTAGAGCAACACATTAAAAGTATATCTGAGCCCTGGCCTGTGGACTGAAAGGTCGCCAGTTCAATTCCCAGTCAGGGCACATGCCTGGGTTGTGGGCCAGGTCCCCCCAAGTTGAGGGTGTGTGAGAGGCAACCAAATGATGTATGTCTCACATGTCGATGTTTCTCTCCCTCTCTTTTTCCCTCCCTTTTCCTCTAAAAATGAATAAGTAAAATTTGTTTTTAAAAGTATATTTGAGTTAATTTTTGCAGAAACAAACCATCTTTTAGTGGTTGGGGTCTTCTGAGCCAAGAGTTCAACATATGCCTCAAATGAAGTCTCCAATATTTAGTTTTTACACCAATCTTCTTTTTTTAAAGATTTTATTTATTTCTTAGAGAGAGGGAGAAAGAGACAGAAACACCCATGTGCGAGAGATACATTGAGCAGCCGCCTCTCCCATGCCCCCGACCTGGGGTCGTGGCCTGCAACCCAGGCGTGTGTCCTGACTGGGAACCCAACTCGTGACCTTTGGGTTTGCCTAACCTGCTGAGCCAACTGAACCATGGTGGAACCATGTCCAACCAACTGATGTTTCTCTCACGCGTTGATGTTTCTCTCCCTTCCTCCCTCCCTTCCCTTGTTTCTAAAAATAAAAATAAAAACTAAAATATAAATAAAATAAACTGTGTCCTCTGGGTCTTCGTATAGAATTATATATGAATGGGCTAGGAGGGGAAAGCAAGCTCTAAATCACTCATTCCTGTCCCAATGCCCCGCCCACTCATCCGTCCGTGCGTTCACCCAAACATCCATCTATCCACCTACCTGTCCACCAATGCACCTAGTCATTTACCCACCCACCCACCCACAGATCTATCCACCCATAATCTATCCAGGCAACTGGTGATTTCTGGGGTACCTCCTCCATGTGCAAGCCCAGTTCTGGGAACTTGGGGTGCAGACAAGTCAAATTTGTCCCCACCCTTGGAGATGTGGGCCAATGGGGAAGAAGAGGAAACGCCCAGACACGCCCCGGAAGCAGGACGTGCAGCTCCGTGCTCACCTCCTGCCGCCTCCTGGACTGCTCCACCCAGATACGCCCCAGGCTCCCGACACCCGCCGGGTCCCAAGGCCGAGTCATCCTCTTCCCTTCGTGCGACCTGTCCTTCTGATGTCCTTCGTGTGGTGCAGTCTGGTCACCACAGCCTGATTTCCCTTCCCACAAAATGCCCCTTTGGCGTCTCCGTCAGGCCCCACCACCTGTGGCTCCCTGTGGCCTGGGGGATATCATCTCAGTGACTCCACAAGGCTTCCCCGGGGAAATCCTTCCTGACTGCCTTTCCCAGGAACCTGAATCACAACCGCACCCAACCCCCCTCAATCAGGAATCTCCGAGGGCTTCCACCAGGCACACCGCGCCTCCCCTATCGGCTAAGATCCCTGGGGCAGGGCCTGTGTCACCCACCGCCCTCCTGCCTCCCACACAGGCTACCAGACCCCAGAGCTGGCTGCTCACTGAAGGGTGGGGGTCACTTGCTCTTGGTCGACTGGTTATGAGGCTGCTGAGCAGATGTCCTCAGAACTGCTCATCGGAGAGGAAACAGGTTCCGGGGAAAGCCACTTGTCCTAGATGTCCCCAAGTGCCAAGGGTTCCTGTGGCCCCAATCACAAACCCCATCGTGAGGCAGACCCTGACAGCCACACTTCAAATCCCTGGCTAACGCCCTGCCCCGCAGTCACAGTCCGAAGGAGCTGCCTTCGGAGCTCCTGGACGTGGGAAGCGATCGGACCGGAATGGTGAGTGCCAGTGGAGCCACAGACACCCCTCCCCAGGAACTGGAACGGGAAGTCTGGAGAACTGGCCCTCAGGAAGCAGGAAGAGAGGCCTGATGGACGCGGGACGGAGAGGAAGCCAAATCCCAAGGGTGAGTGCGGCCATGGAGGGCCAGGAGGCGTACGGGTGGTGGGAAGTAGAGACCCACAGAGCAGCGGACAGGCGAGCCGTGCCCTGCAGGGATGCTTTCGGCCCACGCTTCCGGAGCCCTGGTTGGCACTCCATGTCCACAAGGCTGCACCTGGTGCACCCAGGTCCTCTCACGGCCAGGTTACCATCTTCCTCCTCCAGTTGGCTCCACAACTTAGGTAACATGCGAGGCCTGTGTCACACCGGATGATGCTCTTTCACTGTGTGCATTCCCCAACCCCAAAACTACAGAGGGCTGTCCCTGGTCCGGAGACCAAAACGCTGTGTGCATCTCCTCGGGCCCTGAACCTCCAGAGACACCCTCCTGGGTGCTGGCCTTCACCCCAAGCCAGCAGGAGATACAAGAGGGAAGGTTCCATTAACCCCAAGTGCCCAAGAGATTGTTGCCTGTGGGAACAGGGAAATGAGCTCGCTAATCCCTCCAGTCCAGAACACAGCACCCTCAGCACAGCCAACCCTGCCTGGGGCCCCTACCCTCTCCAGGTTGAAGTGCATCCTTGTCTGACCAAGCGTGGCCCTCAGTACAGCTGCGGCCAGTCAGGGGATGGCCCCCCACTCCTCCTCCTGAGCCTCCCACGCGGCAGGGCCACGTGACCGTGACTGTTCCCGCAGCTAGGAAGACTGATGCAGTGGACAGGCCTCAGGCCCAGGGATGAGGCCCTGCTGCCTCCTCCCCACCACCCACTGCACTCAACTACTGGGTTGAACTCACAGACATGCTCCCCTCCCGCCTCACACCCCCACCCTGGGGCAAATCCCAGCTTATTATTTGAGGTGCTGCCTCTTTCATAAAGCTGCCCTCCAAGTCCCCAATTACCTCTTCCCTTTCTAGTTCCACTCCTCCACCCATGCCTGCTTTGCTCTGGGATCCCCTGCAGGGTGGGGACAAAGAGCCAATGCAAGCTCCCCCCAAAGACTGTGGAAGACCAGCAGCTCAGGGTACATACGCACACGTACGTATGCGCGCACACGTGCACATGTACACCCTGCTCCTCTGGGACCCCGTTTCTCAGCCTGACAATGGTGGTTTCACACAGCTCCAGCCCCTCAGCTGCAGCTTCCCCCAAGGACATGCTGGGACACCTGAAAGCTGCTATCCCACGTCCCAACTAAGAATCAGGAAAGTCTTCCTAGTGCCACGGAAGGACCGAGTGTTAACTCAGGCAGAAGCCGTGGGGGCCAGCCCCTCGGGCAGGCCAGCCCCCACGTGGGTGTGCTGTTGGACCCTGAGCCAGCCCAGCCTCCTCCCCTGGGCTTTTCTTCCCCACTTGGCGTTACCAAATCCCTGCACCACCAGTCACACGGGGTGCTTTGGAAGCCTGCCTTCCCTGCGCATTAGGACCCTGGGACCAGACTCGGCCCCACCGTACCCCCCGGCCTTGCACCCATCAGCCGTCCTCACCTGGGGACAGAACATCTCCAGCACCAGCTCACTGCCTCAGGGCGCTGGTGCACCTTTTCATCAGCCCACTCTGTTGCACAAGCAAAAGGGAGGGCTGGCTACTCATCCGGGTGCTACTTGCTGCTGTTACGATACCCCAGGAAGGGTCACTGCCTGTCCTTTGCCCCCGTTATTACTGCGGAACGAGCACAGCTCATGCCAACCAGCTCTGGCACATCAGGTGAGGGCTGCGTGAAGCACGACCCATGCCTGCCACCCCGAAGCTGCTCCCTGGGCACAAGAGTGCTTTCCTCTACGCTGCCTGCTGCCCCAGTCAAGCCTGACCCCTGCTCCACATGCCCGGAGGCCCCAGCACACTGCTCGCCGCCTGCCCGTCCAGACAGAACTGTTTCGCCTCGGGCCCCAACCGGGCAGCGCCTCCCCCCGACGGCAGCATTGGGAGGCTCAGGTGCTGCACACAGGGCTGCCATTCCCGTTGGGCAGGCCTGGGAGAGTCCCAGGTTCACAGGGAGAGCCCAGTTGTTCCCCCTCAGAGTGCGCTCACTGGGTGGACGACTGAAGAGCAGGCCACTCCGACCGTGCCGTCCGCCTGGAGATCCCGGCGCCGCAACCCATGGCCCACATCCTGAGGAAAGAACTAAACTTCTCCGCAGCTCTCGTTCCCACCCCCCAGCACGCAGGACGGTTCAAGTGCCTGGCGGTGACCCAGAGGGGAGGCTCCTCAGGACCTCTGTGCAGAGAACACATGCTCCCGCATTCCAGAGCACTGAGGCTCGCACAAGGCCGGACCCCGGAAGCTACCCACAGTCGAGGTAGGGGCAGTACTGGGGACAGAGGAGATGCCCTTCCCCTCGGGAAAAGGAGCACACGCCCCATCACGGTCGGAGAGGGCAGAGGCAAATGTGCAACAGTTCCTGGGGCGGGGGGCCCCCCTGAAGCTCTGGAGCGGTCAGATGGGCCCGAGTTTGGCCAAGTGACAGTGCAGACTGGGCTCACCGGGCCTTTCTGGGTTGTGCTTGAACATCAGCAGAGCACGCCACCGCAATCAGGAAGAATTCCTCACCTAAGAATTGGTTGCAGAGCTGTACAGAACTTAAGTCTCACTTGTGGCTCGTTTTAAGTAGATTCCAGCAGAACACCCTTCCGGATTTGCACTCTCCTGGCAAGTCAGCTTTCACTTTGGAGTGACCTCCGGGTGGACAGCTGTAAGCCAGTGCTTGGCGCACTGCAGGTAACAGCAGGGGGAGAGCAGCACCCACGCACCCCAAGGTTGGGAGCACTGGATCAGAGGACACTTTTCTACCTTCAAGCCTTTAGACCCCAAGGTGGTACCTTCTAAGTTCATCTACTTCAGAAAAGACTTGCTCAGAAGGCAATCTTCCCCACTTCCCTCCTTTTCAACTACAGATACACGCTGTATCCAGCTGCATTAACTCCAGGAGACCTTGCTTTTCCCATGCTTCACAGACGTTATCTTTGTTACAAGCTGAAGGCAAGACTGTTGACTGGCAAAATGATCACAGCTCACTTTATTAGGGTGGTCTGGGACCAGTCCTCAGGTATGCCTCTGCAGGCGTGAGGTCTCAATTCCCTAGTGATAAGCACCCATAAAGTTCCCACAAAATCAGATTAAGGCAGACCTTTGCGGTCCATAATCAATACAAGTTGCAGAATAGGAACACAGACGTGGAAAAACCAGAGACCCCAGGTAATAAGCAACATCTGTTTTGTGAGTAGGGCAGGCAACTGCTGAAGGCAAAGTTCAGCACAAATCCAAATCAGCAGCTACAAAACAGGGCGGACTTCCATATTCCAGTGTCTTAGGAAAACTTAGGTTAATTTTAACATTAAAGGAGAGACGAAATATAATTTTAACATTGTTTTAATCAAGTAATGTAGCTGTTTGAAACAGGAAATTTTAAGACAGTTGAATAGAGCAAAGTGAAGGATCACTTTATTAGGACAGCCTCTGCGAACAGAATTCTCATGTGGATTTAAGTCTATTGGAAATTTGGCACCAGACTGAACACAGGTCTAAGTCAAAATTTTCTTTAGTGTTTAGAAGCCCTGAACATCTTTTCCTTCAGATAAAAAAAATAAAAAATAAAAATAAAGAAAAAAAAAAGAAGAAGAAAAAAAAAGGAAATCAACTTCTATAACAGAACCTCATTAGCTTGACACTGTGTACTGAACACAACTTGACCCAGGCCACCAACATCTCCTATAGAATTTAAAATAATGAAAGCAAACCGGCCTGTGGCAAACAGTTTGAAACCTAGGCGAGATGAGAATTTGCAAAATCCTCTTTTCTTTGGTGTGACAAAGCACATTCCCTCCAAGCTATACGGCTTCTGGCTTCACTCTCATCAAAATCTATCAAAAGGCAGCTGGAGACCAATTCATACACCTCTCCAGTAAAATCGTTAGATTTTAATTTCTTAAAATACCAAGCTAACAAGGTTTTATTATATCAAATGTTTGTATAATTTCAATGTGAAAAAACTTTTACATACATTTGTTAAGGTCGCATGATCTGAGATGGATCACAAACAGGTGAATGATGTAAGCTTGTGCCCCAAATTAAAACTCACCCCCCATGGTTCTTGATTTCCACAGTGCACTTTTAATAAGAAGGAATAAATGCAAAATTTTTTTACTTTGAAAATGATTTCTCAGATATGGCCAGAACCCATAATGAGTAAGTTCAGATCAGCTAATTGGGCAGAATTCAAATGGAAGTTACTTCTAAATCTAAAGCCCAGGACGGGCTGGGCCAAGCCCTAGTCACCTGAACCCAGCGGCCACCACCAAGACTCCATGAGTGCCTGATTATATTCAATGTGAAACAAGAGACACCCCACGTCTCCCACCAAACTATAGGCGGACTTAGAAGTACAATTTTAGTTTTTTTTTTTTTAAATAAGACATTTTGCAAAATAATAACAACAACAATAATCAAGTTTGAGACATAGCAACACTTACTTCGGCAGATAGCAACCAAAACCTACGTGTTCAAATGTAAAAGACATTGAAGAATAAGCCCCAGTATCGGGGAAAACCCACACTGAACGAAAGACACGGTATGTCTAAACACTTTGAAATTGTAATTTAAACCGTTAAGCGTGAAAGTTGAAAAATTATGGTTTTTGCTAGGGATTAAGTGCAGCCTTTTCCTTCTTCCCCCAAATAAAATCATAGAATTTACTATTTAATCATATCCCAAAGCTGAGAGTTTTCCCTCAGCACAAAGCAACAGCCACATACACATAAAACACTTATTTATTAATGTAGTAATTCCCCTGGCTCATCCAACTTGCAATGCACATGACTTCAAAGACTATAATTTGGGGCAAGTGTATGCAAACAAACAAACAAAAAAAATTTCAAGTTTTAAAACCTACTCTTAAAATTCTTTACAGGACACTTGGGTCCTTTTCTCTTAGTAAGATAAAGGTGTTGCACTGTCCACCCTGGCAGATAAGAATGTGTATTACCAGACGCCAATTTCAGGGACCAAGAAATAAGATGTAGAAAGTCCTGTATTTCTTAATGGCTGAATAAGGTAATTACAAATAAGTGTATGTTTACATTCTGCAAAAGACCTCCTTACAGTCTCAGCACCTAGCAGTTTCTAACAGGCTCCAAGAATTCTATCCAGTTAAATGATAGTACAATGCTTTTTAAAGGAGCTAATTGTTTCAGCTTAAGTCATTCAGAGCCAAAAAATCCTAAGAATGACCAAAATCAAATATTTTTATAACTGTATAAATGTGATCCAAATGTGTCCACCACTAATTTTTCAAAAAGAAACATGCTATAAATAAGCAAACTACATCTGCTCACTGATATGTGTATGGACTCCCGAGATATCTTGTTGGGCTTAATTACAGACCACTCACAGCAATACATTTTTTAGCAGAAAGTGTAGCATGATGTTAAGCCTTTTAAGCTTTTGCACATACATGTTGCACTTCTGGCTGATGATGCAGAAAGATTCTCAGCATTACAGTTAAGCTGGGCTGCACCCACCCCTTTAAATGGCATCAATATCAATGTCATCGTCCTTGTTATCAGACTTCACAGCTTCAACTTTCGGCACATTGGCAGTCTTCGAATACACCACCTAACAAAACAAAACAAATTTTTAGGTTGCCTGTACACCTTCATGTCAGTGGCAAAGAAAGGAAAATTAGCCCTGGTCAGGTAGCTCAGTTGGATACAGGGTTGTCCCAATACACCAAGGTTGTGGGTTTGATCCCTGACTAGTCAGGCACGTTAAGTGGATCAAATCAATGTCCTTCACCCTAAAAATCAATAAACTTTTACCCCCCCAACAGAAACCCTCTTTTCTGTTTAACAGTACCCTGTTAGCACCTCTATACGTAGCCTGCACAATTTAAATGAACCTGACATTGAAACTCAGACCTTTATTCGGATCACGTCTGGGGATATAATTTTCACTACCCTTTATTATTAAGGACCACCTTCCAAATCATTGAGACAGCGTTTTATTGCCCGAATTGCCTTGGCTGGCCACTCTCAAGCACATTATCACTGGCTCTGAACGTGACCCTTTCCTCAGCGCTCACCTCGATGTTCTCGTCTTCATCCTCTTCTTCGCCACCAGAGGATTCCTCCTCTGCTTCCTTCAACCACTTTATAAACGGTTCCGCTTTGACACGAATCTCTTTGGCAAGTTCTTTTGAGACATATTTTTTTGAGGCCTAAAAAACATTAGGAAAAATTTTTAGTTTGAAGAATTAAAAAATAATAATTTGAGTTCTTTGTACAGCTGCTCAAACTGAGCTCTTTGAGGGAACTGGATCATACCATAATTTTAATAAGATTTTTTTTTTTTTTTTTTGAGAAAGAGTAAGAGAGGGAGAGTGGGAGAGAAACACTGATGTGAGAGAGGAATGTCTGTGGGTTGTCCCTCACACGTACCCAACCGGGGACCTGGCCCATAACCCACACATGTGCCCTGACTGGGAATCGAACTGTTGACCTTCTGGTTTGCAGGCCAGCTCTCAGTCCACTGAGCCACACCAGCCAGGCCCACCGTATCATAACCTAGAATCCTCACGAGAATACTTCCATTCAACAAAAAAAATTGCTATAGAGTCTGCATAGTTATACTTATTACTAGCAAGCTGCCAGCCATAGTGTGAAATCCCCTACAAGTTACATTAGTTAGACACATCAACTGTTTTGACTTTTGTCTTATTATTTTTAGAGGGGAAAGGAAAGAGAGGAAGAGAAACATCAGTGTGTGGCTGTCCCTTACATGCCCCCGATTGGGGACCTGGCCTGCAACCCAGGCATGTGCCCCAACTGGGAATTGAACTGGTGACCCTTTGGTTTGCAGGCCCGTGCTCAATCCACTGAGCTACACCAGCCAGGATAACTGTGTGTATTTTATTTAAAGATTTTATTTATTTTGAAAGAGGAAAAGGGAGAAAATGAGGGAGAAAAACACTTTGCTTCTCACCCCCCACCCCCAACTAGGGACCTGGCCCACAACCCAGGACCATGCCCTGATGGAGAATCCAACCTGTCACCTTTTGGTTTGTAACCTGCACTCAATCCACTGAGCCACACCAGCCAGTGTACAACTGTGCTTTCTTGTAGAAAGAGAATAGCTATTAGAAGTTACTTGTTCAAAACAAACAAGAAAAACAAACAAACAAAACAAAAAGCCCACATCTTTTGATCTCTAAGAGCCACTGATGCACTCACCTTCTCCGACCAGCTGATGATGACCTCTTCTTCCAGAAGGTCAGCGTCGTACATCTCCTTCAGGATGTGTGGGATCTTGGAGACGAGCTGAGCTTGATGCATCGCTACCACACACTCCAAGCCGTGAAGAAGGTACCGCTGAGCTTTTTTGTTGTTGTGACAAAACTGCAGAGAGATTTTTATCTCTGCGTTAACAAGCTTGTACAGATAACCTAGGCTGGCAACACTAATATGCATGTATTTTCAATGCCTTAGGGTTGTTCCTTAAAGTTATGGCCCCACAAAAATGGTTCAAAAAGGCCGACACACGAAAAGCCCAGCATTACTTTTTCTGTAAGAGACCACGTGCGGTCCTCACGCATCCTGCCACGCCTGTAAGGCACGTCAGTTACTTCCATTTTCAGGACGACAAAGAACAAATGGGCAAGAGAGGGTAAAGCAATGTTTCCAAGATCAGAGCTATAATCTCATTTATGAAACTAAAATTGCTTACTCGTAGGAAATGGCGCCTGTATTTCTTAATCTGTTCTCTAATCTTCTCATTAAAAAGAACTTCTGTCAAAACAAGAGGGCCCATAGCTTTTACATCTAGTCTCTCTGCTTCGGCAACAATTTCTTTGTCAGAGGAGTCAATAATGCCCTCTTCTTTCTTCTTCTGCAAATAAAAGGAAGCATTTCGGTGAAAGGGAGTCACATTTCGCTGCAGACATACCTGTCAGTTCCCTATTCTCATGAATGTTTCCCTTAGTTTGACCGTTCTAAGATTTCCAAATGATTGACAACTGCCAAAAGTACTGTCTGGAAACTATATTTGAACGAACAAAAAATAAAAGGAAGCCTTGCATTCAAATATTCAAAAGAGCATGAAAAAGTTACTTGCCAACTATTTGCTCGAATAAATACCTAACAAACACCTGAGCTTGGACTGAAGCTTATTCTATTGATCATCGCTGTTGAAGCAAACGTTTACCTTAACAAAATCAAACAGGATGTTGACCCGTTCTTCAATAGTCCTTTCCAAATCATCACTGAGTGTCAGCACCTTTGCGTGGTCGCTGATCTCATCCATCCTGCGTCTTTGAGCCTCCTCAGTCGTGTCCTCCCCCCAATCATCATCCTCTTCTTCCTCCTGTTTACAAGGGCAAAGATGCTTGGTGAAAAGCGTTAAAATTGTTTCTACTTCTAGTTAAGTAAATGCCATCAAGTGCATTTCCCACGGAGTCGACTCCACCTAAATCCAGTCACTCGCACTTGGAACCCAAAACGCCGTTTCGGCATTCCCGCTCACTATAACCAAACGCACTTCCCTCAGCCCCGCTGCCGCGCGCACCATCGACCCTGCACTCACGTCAGCGTGCGGAGGGGGACTCATCTCACTTGCTGGTGCTGGTGGTGGCGGTGTCTCACTGCTGGACACGGAGCCATTTTCCTTGTCTTTGCCCTTCCTGTTTTTCTTTTCCTTCTCTTTCTTTCCCGCAGCACTATCACTGTTCTCTACAGGGAAACAGGAGAGAAGTTTAGTCCTGCAGCCTTTTCTGCACCTCATTTCCAGTCGCGAGCATTTAAAACCCTCCTGAGAAAACCACAACCATGGTGCTACCTAAAATTCCAAGAGGATTCAAAGACCAAATTCATTCGCTGTATTTCATAGAAGAAACTTAGGTTAAGAACAGGAAGTCCCAAATATTAACAGTTTTAACTTTGGGAAAGCGTTAAGATGAAAAGATGACTCAGAAGACCCCACAGCGAAGGCTGACGTGCACGACCTCGTCTATCACTCATGAGCCTGAAGAGGGCACAGCTTACTGCCCTTTACCCATCAGCCGGAACACTGTCACAGTCCGTATAACGGCTTGTCTCATGGAGGAGAGAGCGCCGGAATAGGTTAGACTACGTTGCTGTAGCAAGACCAAATTGTGTCAGACAGTTTTGATCGTCTGCCACAGAGTGTTGCTTGCAATGCTCTGAAGCGACTTAGGCTTAAGGACCCAAGCACCCCATTTGTAAGACAGTACTCCAGAAGGAGCGCCTTTGCAACGACCCACCACAATCTGCTTTGCAATACCTATTGTACTCATCCCAAGATGACACACCTTCACTAAAACATGACAGGAGAATCATAAATTTCTTGTATTTGTTTTACAGCGAACAATGAAACTTCCACTCCATTTCCAAGTATCAGCTGCTCTACTGAAAGATCTCAAAAGTTCACCATGAAGACTTACCCGGCGGGTTTTTGAGAATGAATGTGCAGAGTTTATGGTGTGTGTCAAGCATGCCTCGGTAACCACAGGCTTTACAAGAATTACCTATCGTTTGCTTCTTTGGATTGACATGCTGCCAAAAAAAAAGTAAAAAGAAAGTATGTCATCCATAATACATGGTAAAAACTCATGGAACAAGCGTGAAAATAACCAACAGAAGACATCTAACTAAAACACCAGCTTAACGCACAGAAGTGTTTCTCCAGAGTGATCTACTTAAAAAAAAAAAAAAAAAAAAAAAAAAAATCGTATGTAAACATCTCCAAAATCTTTATTTACAATTAAGTCTGCTCTGCCTCGTCAAGAACGGCACTTGGAGCTCTCAAGGACTGGTCACAGAAACAGGTATGCTCCATGTTTCTTCAGTTTCTGCTGCTGACAGAAACCTCCAAGGACTCACCAGCTCCGTCTCAGGGTTCTCGCACTCAGGACAGAGAACGAATTTCTTGATGAAACCATCCAACATGTCTTGCAGCTTATTCGCCTCATGAGATCCATTGACAATGTAACGGTCATTCTTAACATCAAACTGGGTCTGTGCTCCCAGCTCACAACCAAAATATTTGGTGGGATCTATTTAGGGAAAAGTTTAACCACAGTTAATGAAATTAATCATCTACTCAGACACGTTTATACATTTACCATCCTCTACACGATGGGGGGCAGTTGCCTGGCCCTGGCCAGGGGACTTAGTGGGTTGGAGCACCGTCCCATGAGGGTTGGGGTTTGATTCCCGGTCAGGGCACGCACAAGAGGCAACCAATGGATGTTTCTCTCTCTCCCTTCCTCTCTATTTTCAACAGAAACATAACCTCAGGTGAGAAAAAAATTCAAAAAGGTAGCCTGGGCAATCTTTTATGCTAACAGCAACTAATGCACCGGTTGATTGGAAACCCAAGGTCTCACTTGACCCTCAGGCTACGCAGCACACAACCCACCCGAGATTCCCGCAGGGCCACGACTTCTCCAAGAGGCGTTACTTACACGTTGGAGGCCGATTAAGCGCCTTTGCAACGTCAACCATGTTGACTATGACTGTCTTGATTCCATTTCCTTTGCCCTCAACCTAAAGGAAATAAGAATTTAATTTTCCGCTGTCTACCCGAGAGAGGCGATCTTTTACCAACCCATAAAAAAAGGCCTTAGACCTGCGGCCGAAAGGAGGACGAGGTGTTACCTTGGCAATCAGACGGGGCATCTTGTAGCGATAGAACTGGTCTGACACGCTGCGGTTGACGTTGACAGACATTTTGGCTTATTAGTGGCTTTATCAATAAGATGAAGAGCTCTTTGATTGCAACTTTTTGGTATCTTCTGTCTGGAGAAGAAGGGATGACATAAACGACTGCAAGAGTTCTCGGTCTCTGACATGAAAAAGTTTTCGCCACTGAGGCTGTAAGCTCCTTGCTTGTACGCTATGTTTCCCCAATACAGGTACCAATGGCTGCGCAACAGCTCTGCAAGAGACGGGGAGAGAACACACAGGCCCCCCATTTAACACGGCTGCGGAGGGAGCCCCGCGCCCGGCGCCCCGAGGTCCGAGGCCAAAAGCACCCGCGTCCCCGCGGAAGCGGAAACGGCCTCCGCGGGCTTCAGGTGAGTCCGGCACCGGAACGCCCGACCGAGAGGTCCGCGCGCCGCTCGGCCGCCGGCGCTGCCACCGAACCCAGCACAGTCGGCGTTCCGACTCTCGCCGCGGAGCAGGCACGCAGAGCCCCGTCCCCACCCCCGGCCGCCGTCTCGGGACGCGGACCCCGTTCCCCACCACCGGCCCCCGCTGCTCCGACGCTTACTTCGAAGGAACAGCCCAGCAGGAGCGCGCCTGCGCTCCGCTCCAAGAGCCGCTGGACCTCCGCTCCCGCGGGCCGCGCCATGGCGCCGCCTCTCCCGGGCCGCGGCCCGCCCGCCCGCCCGAGCGCCGGCCCGGCCTCCGCGGGGGCTGGGCCGCGGCAGCGCGGTGCCGGGGAATCGAAACCGACGAGGGGCGCCGGCCGCCGCCCCCGCCCCGCCCCGTGACTCACAAACGCAGCACGGAGGCCGGGCTCCGGCCGCGCGGCGCGCTCCCGCGGGGCGGGGCGGGGGCGGGGAGGGGACGCGGGCCCTCGGAGGGGGCGCCCGCCGCCGCCCGCCGCCCGAACTGCGCCACACGCGCCGGGTCACGCGGCGCGCCGCCATCTTGTGCGGCCGCCATCTCCCCGCCGGCCCGCTCCGCCCGCGACTCACCGTTTTCGTCAAATAAAGACATAAACCCAACGCTGCTCGCCCGGGACTGGGATGAAGTGAGGCGCGTGTGAACCCGAGTCCGAGGAGGGGCGGCGGAGAAGCGCAGCGAGCAGCGGCCGGGCAGGCGCCGCCGAGCAGCGGGGAGGGGCTGTCCCAGCGACGTCCGGGGTCCACACCCTTCAGCGCCCGGGGCCTGGCGACCTGGCGCGGAGAGATGGCGCCGTGAACCTCAGGCGGCGGGGCGCCTTCCCCGCCAGCCAGCGGCCCGCGGGGGTCGAGGGGGCGGGGAAGGCTGGGGACGGGGCGCGGGGCCGCCACCTCACCACCGGACTCACCTCTGGAATGTTCTCGCTCTGACTGAACAACGCCGCCGCCGCGCACAAGCTACCCTCGACCCCGGTGCCCGCCCCCCGCGCCAGGCAGCACAGCCCATTGGAGGGAGGGCCCCCGGAGCTCGCTCGTCATTGGCCTCCACCCGCGTCAATCGCACCTTTCCCCGCCCCTTCTGCTTTCTGAGCCTTCGCTCGCAGCCTCAGCCGGCCCCCAGCCCCGGGTCCCAGCTTCCTTCACCTGCCCTCCCCACCCCCGCGTTTCCCACAGGCCTCCGCGGCCTCGCGAGAGAGGAAGCGCCGCGGAGGTGGGGCGGCTCGGCGGCGCTTTGTCGGTTTGGGCGGCTGGGGGAAGATGGCGGTTGGCTCTTTGCCCTGTTGGCGTGTGCCGGCCCCGCTGCGCCCGAGTTCGCCCCGCGGTGGGTGCGCAGCCTCGTCTGGGGGGCTTAGCCCTCTCCTTTCCGTGCCCTGGGGTTGTCCGCTGTACGGGAGGTTTCATCTCCCTACTCCCTAGGCCTGGGCACAGACGGGGTGAAGGTTCAGGCCCTTTACCCTTCCGGGCTCGGGTCTGCGCGGCCGTGGCGACCGTGACCTGCCCAGACCCCCTGAGTCTTCGTGAGACCAGCTCGCCCCCCCGCCCTCCCCGCTTTTTCCCCGGAGCCTGGCCCACACACCTGATTAAGTGGGATGACCGTTCCTACACTCGCTTCACCACTTTATAAGTTGTGATTTATGGGCAAAGTATAAGCCAAAGCAAGTGTTCCCATTTGTTCACCTGAAAATGAGTGCGATTTAGAAAGTGCCTCCTATTTTAGTTCTCGTGATTGCCGAAACTCCCGTTCGTTGAACAGTTTTGTGTACAAGGTTCCCGCTGCGACAGTAAAAAGTCAACAGTCCATCATGAAATTTGAAAACACGCTCGACTGTGAAACAAGAGCCAGATATCGGAGCCGCTGGCCTCGTGTCCAGGGTGCCCAGGTCTGGATAAAATAGCAGGGCTGCGGAGGGCAGCGTGAGGCGGGCAAGGGGCTGCCAGCGGCTGTAGGCCTGTGCAGTTTGCAAGGAGGTTAGAATGGAAAAACAGGGTGATGTATTGAGTTCAAGATTACTCTTCCATGATTTGTAAGCTTTGAAAACCATTTAAAAATTGGCAGCGTGGGTGGGGAGAGTAAGTGAAAGGGAGGTCAGAATTGAGAGAAGGGACTCGAGTCCCCGGGTGCAGGGGCTGCTTCGGCGCGCGGCGCGTGCGCAGAATGCTTCACGAGGCCAGGGTCCGGTCGGCAAGCTGCAAAGGAGGGTCCCCGAAACGTGGCTTCCCGTTCACCTCCGAGCATGACTTAGCAGTATTGAAACAGTTGAGTTTCTGCATGACCGTATGCAAATGACATTATTTTAGACACTCTGTTGGAAAATACCGGCATGAAACTAGTCTGAGGTAAGAGGCCTGCGTCCTCAGAAAAGGTTTTAAATAACCAAATACAAAGTGATTAAATTTTTTTGGTATGGTTAATGGACCCATATTTAATCTTATTTTAAGAGTTTGTACTGCCCTGGCTGGTGTGGCTCAATGTATTGAGTGCTAGCCTTGCACCAAAAGGTTGCCTGTTCAATTCCCAGCTAGGGCACATGCCTGGGTTGTGGGTCAGGTCCCCAGTTGGGGGCGCATGAAAGGCAACCACACGCCTGGTGTTTCTCTCCATGTCTTTCTTTCTCTCCCTCTCTCTAAAAACATAAAATCTAAACAAACAAACAACAACAACAACAAAAAAACACCTAAAAAAATCAAGCATTTTGCCTCAGATCATGTGCCTGTGAAGAGACAGAGCTAGACCTTAGACCCAGGTCTGTGTGATCCCAAAATCTGTCCCCTCCCTTAAACCCATGTGCCAGAGCCTCTTCAGGTAAATATAAACACAAAGCTAGGCCATATCCGCAGGTAATCTCATTTAACAGCAAGCACGTGAAGGGGTGTTGGCAACCCCATTTTACAGGTGAGGAAAGAGACTCGGGAAGGTTAAGTCATTGTCCCAGAGTCACCTGCCTGGTAAGTGGTGGACAGCGTTTGAACTCCAGCTTGTGTGACGCCAAGTTCATTGCGCAACTCCACCTGCCTTCTCTGGGTTCTCCGCCTCACTTGGCTGCATTATTTCCTCCAGTCAGGTGCTCCCAGCTTGCTAAACAATGAGCCATGTGGTGCTTATTCAGGAAACCCTTTGCGAGGCAGTTCCTGAATTACGCGTTTGAGTGCGTGCCCTGGACCGCAGGCACAGATAGCAGCTGAAAAGGTGGATTAGCAAACGGGCCGTGCGGGCGTTTGCCCATGGGTGTCTGTGAGTCTGTCTTGCGTGAAGTAGCCGCTTGAGCAACACCAAGTCTGTGTGGATGGGGGCCCTTGTGCTTCTGAGATGGGGGGCCGCCGGGGGGGCCAAGGCATTGTCCTCTGTGACAGGCCTTGTGGTTGCCTGGCTGGCCACCCTCTATGACACTTCTCTCTCTCAGCTTAAGCTTCGCTGTGTTTCCCAGCTGCACACTGCGCCCTGGCCGGTGCGGCTCGGTGGGTTGCGAGCCAGCCTGCGAACCGAAGGGTGGCCGGTTGGATTCTCAATCCGGGCACCTGTCCCGGTTGCGGGTCAGATGCCCAGTAGGGGGGAGTGCGAGAGGCAGCCACACATTGATGTTTCCTTCCCTTTCTGTCTCCCTCCCTTCCCCTCTGTCTAAAATAAATAAATAAAATCCTTTTTTTTTTTTTTAAAAGGTAGTTTAAAAAACAAAGCTGCGCACCATTAGCCACGTAAGTCCCTGGCTCCGGTACCTGAGGAGGAGCTCCAGGGATGAGCCGTGTTTTTCCTGTCGCTCTAGCCTGTCACAGCGGGTGTGCAGCGCAGACGCTGACGCTGGAAGGTGCTGGGAGGGAGTGAAGGCTATCTGGTGTGCACAGAGGTGGGAGCAGGCGCAGGCTCGTGGAGGGCTCGTGTCCCGCACCGTCCTAATCTAACACACCCGTGTTAGTAAACGTCTCTGAACTGCTCGGCAGCGAGGATCCAGGCCCCGCCTGCCACACAGGCCCTGCCCAGGGAGGCCACACGCAAACATGCCTGGTGGACACCCCGCGAAGGCATGCCCCCTCCATGGCATCTCTGAGCCTCTGGCTGGATGTCTCCCACCTTCGTGATCCCCTTCCCCACTCCGCTGGCATTCGTGGAACTTGACTGAGGTTGCCTGTTTACTAGTCTGCCTTCCTCATTAGGCTTCCTCATGCAGGCCGGGGACCTGCCCTTGAGAACAAAGGAATCTGAACTTCGAAAAAGACTGGGGTCCTTCAGCTCCAAAGGGGGCAGAGGCAGGAGCAGAGGCAGGTCTGAGGGGGCCGTGAAGCCTCCCACGGAGGTGTTACTGGAGACGCACCCCGCCTTCCTCCTCCATCGCCTACCATGGCCACCAAACGCCACCTCTCGACCATCTCGGAAAGAGACAAAAGTGGTGGAGCCGTGTGGAGGACGCGGAGAGCAGGCCCTCTTCGTGGAGGGGCGGTGTCTCGACCACACGGGAGCCGCATGCAACGCCCAGTACAGGACCCGCTCCGGGCTGGCCTCCGGTCCTTTCCTCAGGGAAGCCAGGTGTGTGGCTGCCGAGCTGGACCCTCCCCTGCGTGACTTGAGTGGCATTAGTGCCACACAGCACACCGCCCAGGTAGATCCACGTGTGCAAAAGAGGGCGCGGAAGAGGCTGAGGTGAGGTCTGACGCTGGGACTCCTGCTCCTGTCTGGTCAGCCCCTGCCAACCTTTACGGAAGAGCATCTTCACACGCTCCCAACCTCTGCCCCATGTTTGCTCACCCCCAGGAAGTGTCCGCACAGCGGGGGGCGAGCCCACTGATCGCTGACGGGCTGTGGGCTGTGCTGGAGCACAGGGCCAGGAAGCCGGGCTTGTCACCTCCTCAGCTGAGTCAGCTGCCACTCTGGGCCTGCCACCATCAGGGGCGCGTGTTTGAGTCCAGACACCTGTGGCTGCATTTGGGCCCCTCCCTCCCTCCCTCCTTCCCTTCCTCCCTCCCTCCCTCCTTCTTTCCTTCCTTCCTTCTTCCTCCCTCCTTTCCTTCCTTCCTTTCCTTTTTTTCCTTCCTTTCTTTCTTCCTGTCTTCCTTTCCTTCTTCCTTTCTTTTGCTAATAGATCCCAGGTGACCCAGCTGCTGCTGGTCCCAGGACTGCACTTGGCCTTCAAGCAGTCGGGGGAGGGGGGGCATGGCTTTGGGACCTAGATACCCCTCTCCTTCCACCGCAGTCTCAGGAGCTTCCTTGAGAGATGTTCCAGGGGCCCTCATTCCGGCAGTCTGCAAATGAAAATGAGCCAGGAGAAGCCAAGTCGATGTCCCAGGGACCACGCCCCTCTGGTGGGACCCAGGCCTGCCGGTGACGTGGTGGCACCGGCTGACCAAGACTCTGCGTTGTGCTGACCTTGCCTGTGAGAATCGTGGTAATGGTCTCCACGCCTCTGTGCCCTCTCACTGGCACCCTGACCTCAGGGAGGTGGCAGGTGTGCATGTTGTCCCCCCTCCTCCCATGGGTGGGGACACCGTGGCTCAGAGAGAGGGCTTGTCCCCAGGTGGGGTCAGGTGTCCCGCCGCAGCCTCAGGGCCTTTCCCACCACAGAGGGCCTGGCCTGGCTGTCCCGCCGGGCTCCTCCGGGTTCGAGAACTCTGCCTCTCCTCCTTCAGTGGGGTCTTGACGGCTCCGGTCTCTTTTTCAGGCACGTCCGAGAGGAGGCAGGATCCCAGGGCTGAAGACACATTTCTCTTTTGCCGCTGGTTTCCATCCATCAGCCACCGTGGCCTGAGCCGGACGCCAGAGATGCTCATTGGCTGGCAGACGTGCTGCGTCTGCTCACGCCCTTATTTCTTCTGCGAGCCAAGATTTAAGGACTTGGGAGATTTCACCCTTCAAACATCCGAGTTTCTGGTTTCTCGGAAAATCGGAGGCCCTGGCGCTCAGGGACACATCCCCATGGGGTAGCTCTTCTGGGAGCAAGGCTCTTGTCACTCAGAGCCTGAGGTGGGGTGTGAGTGGTCACAGATGTGAGCTGTTGTACCCCACCTCCACCCCCACCCAGGTGTGCGTGCACTCCCACACCTGCATGCTTGCTCACCTGGCCGCTGCCCGCCTCCACTCTGGGCTGTTCCTCACTCATCTGCTTGCTTGTTGGTTCGTTCAGCAAGCACATACCACCCGAACCCCTCTGCCAGCTCGAGGGAATTTAACATTTAAGACATTGTATTAGCTTCCTGTGGCTTGTCTAACAAAGTATCACAAACGCCTGGTTTGAAACAATAGAGATTTATTCTCTTCTAGTCCTGGAGGCCAGAAGTTCAAAATCAAGGTGTTGGCAGGGTGGGCCTCCCTCCTGGCTCTGGATCCTCGGGCTCGTGGGCTCGGAGCTGCAGTGCAGTGCGCCGAGCTCTGCCCCAGTCCCCAGCCCCCCTCCCTGGGTCTGGCCTTCCCGTGGGTTCTCCTCCGGGTGCCTGCCTGTCTCTGCGTCTCTTCTCTGCTCTCCTCAGGAGAACACCAGACACAGCGGGTTTAGGGCCTGCCCTATTCCCCAGTCCAGTGTGACATCATCCTAGCTCACCCCCAAAAAGGCACGGTTTCTGAAGAAGGTTCCCTTCACCTCTTTCTCAGGGATGCAGGTGAACTCACAACAGACATTTCAAAAAACAAAAACAAAACCGTCAAACAACCCAAAATTTAAAACACGGCCACTCGGGGAGACAAGACTCCTAAAACGTCAGCAAGAGCCCCAGTGAGGAGTCTCGGTTGTGGGGTGCGTACAGTGAGCGGGTCTGGGGGTGGCCTCCACGCTCCCGGCCCACCCACCCGCCCGGAGTCACCCTCGGAGCAGAGCCGTGTGTGGCAGCAGGACCGTGGGAGCTCGCGCTGGGGGAGCTCAGGAAGCGGCTGGCCCTGCCTCTGAGGCAGGGGCTTCAGGGAGCCAGCCCTTACCTTGGCCACCTGCTGTCGGGAGACCGTATTTATTGCCCTCCCTGCCCCCCACCCTGAGGTGGGCCAGGCTGCCTGTACTGCCCTGCCCACCTGCCAGGCAGGGTGCGTGCAGGGGCTTCAGGCGTGATGTATAAAAGGTCTGATCGCCTTCTCGACCCGCAGGATGGCCTCTCTAAATTCCCACTCCAACATTTAGTCCGTAATAGGGACAGGTTCCTACATCTCTGTCACAGTCTCAGTAGATGAGGAACCACACGCTCTGAATGCCCCTTATTTCGTGGGGCTGGTCCAAGTGAACACAGTTAATACCAGATGCAATTTTGCCACAGAGAGCTCTGGGCGAAAGGATGGATTCATTTTGAATTTCCTTAAATTAGGTGAGAGATTTTTTTTTTAAAGACTTTATTTATGTATTTATTTTTAGAGAGGGGAAGGGAGGGGGAAAGAGGGAGAGAAACATCCATGTGCGGTTGCCTCTCACACACCCCCTGCTGGGGACCCGGCTCACAACCCAGGCATGTGCCCTGACTGGGAATCGAACCAGCGACCCTTTGGTTCACAGGTTGGCACTCAATCCGCTGAGCCCCACCAGCCAGGGCTGGGTGAGACTGTTCCCCCCTGCGCAGTCGGGGCCCCCTTCGCCGTGTGCGCGTGGCATTCCGTGCAGCTGTACTAGGGAAGCCGAGCTCCGCTGCCCTGAGCACCGCCCCGAGCCTGCGCACGGAGGAGCTCCTTGTTTTGTGCAGCTCACAAGGGCTGCTCTTACGTTGGCGGCTTTCACGCAGAACGAAGTCTCTCCGCCTGGTCACCCGCACACCATATTCTCTTGTTAGATGTTTACAAGATGTTGGCTACTTTTTAATTTTTTTATCTTTAGAGGGGAAGGGAACAAGAGAGGGAGAGAAATATCAATGTATGGTTGCCTCTCGTGCATCCCCTGCTGGGAACTGTCCTGCAACCCAGGCATGTGCCCTGACTGGGAATCGAACTGCGATTCTTTGGTTCGCAGGCCCGCACTCAATCCACTGAGCTACACCAGCCAGGGCAAGATGTTGGCTACTTTTAACACACACTTTTGCTGCCTTAAAACCACAGGCAGAACTTAAAGCCGTAACTGGCTTCTTTCACTGAGCATGATGTCTTCAAGGTCCCTCCAACATGCTCTGTGAAAGAAGCCGGTCACGAAAGGACAAATACCGTGTAAGTCCACTTACATGCAGTTGCTAGAACAGGCAGAGTCCTAGAGACAGAAAGCAGAAAAGTCGGTGTCAGGGCTGGGGAAGGGGTGAGGGGCATCAGTGTTTAGTGGGGACAGAGTTTCAGTTTGGGAAGATTGGACTTACCCACCTGTGGATGGATGGATGGTAGTGACGGTTTCACAGGGACGTCTATTCCCCAAGGCCGCTGAAGCGTGCACTTATAAAAAAATGTTTAAAATGGGCCCTGGCAGGGCAGCTCAATTGGTTAAAGCGTTGTACAATACACCACAACGGCAGGTTCGATCCCTGGTCAGGGCACGTACAAGAAAAAAACTGATTAATGCATAAATAAGTAGAACAACAAGTCGATGTTTTTTCTTCTCTCTCTCCCTTCCTCTCCCTCTCTCTAAAAATCATTCAAAAAATGGTTAATTTTATGTACATTTTACCACAAAAAAGAATAAAACCCTGCAATAACCCGAATGACTATAAATATATCAAAAATGATAGTTGATATATAAAAATTCACATTCTTGAGATTAGATATGAAGATCATAAATATTTCTGTCATTTATATGTTTATATGAAACTTGTTTCCTGTTTCTTTCTTTGAGTTTTTATTCATTGACTTTAGAGGGAGAAAGGAAAGGAGAGAGTGAGTGAAACATGAATTTGCCGTTCCACTTACTGATGCATTCATTGGTTGACACTTGTATGTGCTCTGACTGGGAATCAAACCCACAACCTTGTCATATCGGGATGATGCTCTAACCCACTGAGGTACTCGGCCAGGGCACTTGTTTCCTGTTTCGTGCTTTTCTGTATTTTTCAAGTTAAAAAGTTTTCGGCAGATATATTTATAGCTCTGTGACATTAACTCTGTGACCTTGAGCTAGTCTTTTGAGCATTTTGAGCTATTATTGTTCTGTTAAATAGGAATGATAAGTCTACGGGGTCACCGAAGGGGGGGAAAAAACGATTTCAGGACATGAAATTTACTCAGCAACACAAGTAGAGATCAAAGTAAGCCGAAACCACCTGTCATTAGCATTTAAGTGGCGATGGGATCAAGTGCAACTCAGAAATGCCTCAGCCTTGTAGAGCAAGAGTTGTAAACCCACCTCCTTCAGGGGCCAGGCAGGCGGGAGCAGAGCATGAGGCAGTGAGGCAGAGCAGGGACTTTGTCACTTTCAATGACAAAGTGCAGCACTCAATGTGGAGCAGAAATTTTGATGTGGATACTATGCGCCTGGTAGCTTTTTAAATTTGCAATTATTTATATTTGCTTCTTTTTCTATTTGTTGAGTGAGTTTAGAGAGAGAGGAAGAGAGAGAGAAAGAAACATCAACTTGTTATTCACTTATTGATCGAGTTTTTAAAAGATTTTATTATTTATTTATTTTTACACAGAGGGAAGGGAGGAAGAAAGAGAGGAAGAGAAACATCCATGTGTGGTTGCCTCTCACACGCCCCCTACTGCAGGCCTGGCTCACAACCCAGGCATGTGTCCCAACTGGGAATCGAACCAGCGACCCTTTGGCTCACAGGCCAGCACTCAGTCCACTGAGCCACACCAGCCAGGGCTCATTGGTTGATTCTTGTATGTGCCCTGACTGGGGATTGAACCCACAACTGTGGTGCATCGGGACGAGTTCTAACCAACTGAGCTACGCGGCCAGGGCTGCATTTGCTTCGTTGTAATACCAGAGGAATTTAGTTGTGAACATGTTCATATCTCTGATTCTTCTGGCTTTCTCCGAGAGTTAACAGACCTTGGGAAAGATGGGTTTTTGTCTGAAAATTAGGTCATTTTCAGAGAACTCTGACCCAAGGGTATGAACGGGCAGGCTTGGAATGAGTGTGGCCCCTGTAGCTGGCCCCCACTTTTTGGAGAAGAACAGGAATGAAACGCCTTCAGGGCCCTCCGTGCGTGTTCTGGGGGGCCCTGCACATTCCCCCACACCCCTACTAGTGACATCTTCTTTTCCCCCCGCACAAACAGCCCCTCTCTGGCCGCTGACAGTATGTGAGGCTGTGCTGTGTCTCACCCCAGGCAGACCACCTCGCCCTGCTGTCAGAGGGGACTTCTCCAGGCAATGTGCTCAGAGGCCAAGTTTCAACAGACTTGACTGGGGCAGCCACGCGTGAGACCCGCCAGCTTGGCCCTTTGGACAGGGTGCAGACCCACTCAGCGGCACTGCCTCTGGCCCCACGCCAGAGTCCACGGGGCCTCTGCAGCCAGAACACTGGGAAACCATCCTAGTCCATCAATTGCAGTGATCCTGGTAAGTGCAGACTAGTATCTTACTGTGACCTCAGTGTGCATTTCCTTAATAACTAAGGACTTTTGCCCAGCTTTTCATATGCTTCTATGCCATTTGTGTAACTTCCTTGGAGATGTGTCTATTTAACTCTGTTGACCATTTCAAAAATTGTGGTGTTTGTTTTCTCACTGAGTTTCAAGAGTTTGTTGACCTTAAAGAAATAGCTAGAGCCCCGGCTACGGTGGGGCTCAGTGGATTGAGCACCAGCCTGTGAACGAACCCAAAGGTCTCAAGTTTGATTCCCAGTCAGGGCACATGCCCAGGTTGTGGGCCAGGTCCCCAGTAGGGGGCGTGCCAGAGGCAACCACACATGGATGTTTCTCTCCCTCTCTTTCTCCCTCCCCCGCTGTCTAAACATAAATAAATAAAATCTTTAAAAAAATAGCTTGATATTTCTCCAGCAAAATGGGTTATTCTGAAACAGCAAAGAAATGCAATTGGGTGCATAGACCCAATGGTGAACCAGACGCCAAGCCCAGAGAACAAAGGAGAGGAGTGTTCTTTTATAGAGGAAAGGCAGGTGCCGAGCGCTGTTGTAAACCGAGAGTCCATTGGAGGAAACTGGGAGTTGGAAGTCTCGAGGCGTCTCATTGGCTGAGTGGTTACCAGGAGGAGAGGACCCTCCTTCCCCCTGGAGAAACAGAGTAGAGACCGCTTTTCGGGGCGATTGATGGAGCGTGGTGGGGCGTGAGGTCCCCTGCAGACCCTGGCGTTTCTGCCTATTACTTTTCACAGGTTCTCTATGCATTCTGGATAAAATTTATTTTATTTTTGTTTTATTTTGTTTGGTCCCTGTCAGAGTCGGTGTAGAACAAGTAAGGACTCTTTCATTCTGGGAAGTTTTATTGTGTTATTTCTTCCTCTCCCCTCTATTTTCTTCCTTTGAAACCCCGAGTAGATGCAGATCGGCCGTCTCGGCCTTGCGTCCATCGGTTCCCTCTCACCCCTGATGAACGCAGGCGCTCCCTGCTGCTTGGGACGTCCTGCTCTGGGCCTGGTCCGGGGAGGCTGGCCCTGAACCACGCAGTCTAACCCGCCCGCTGGTTCTCTCTTCTGCTCCAGGTGCTCGTCACTGTGGGAGAAAGCAGAGCCGGGTGATGGGTGGGGAGCCCGTGTGCGGAGCAGGCGGGGCGATCTCCCCAGGAGAGGAGGGAAAGGTCTGCAGGGGGCAGGTGGGTGTCGGCCCCACTGGCAGGTCTGGGGAGAGCGTGGGGAGGAGGGAACCGCAGCGCCGGCGGGCGGAGGCCGGTCTGGCTGGAGAGCAGCGTGTGGCGAGGGTGTGGGGAAGGCTGGACAGAGGGCCGGGCGGTGTGAGCACTTTGGCTTTAACTTGGAGGGGGCAGAAGTGGGGGTGTCAGTCTGGAGGACAGACTGTGGGGGCAAGAGGCCTTTGCAATGTTCAGGTGAGGGATGTGGTGGGCAGTGGGGGTGTTGGGGGGTGAGGCAGCTGGTCTCTGTGTCAGTCTGGGTCCCTGTGAGATCAGATGTTTCATTGTGGGAAATGGCCGTGGAAGGAAAGGTCAGGAGGGAGGTGGGGAGGGCCGGAATTGGGGGGATGGACGGTCATTTGGGTGTGTGACTCTGAGGGAAGATGGGTGGCACCCCAGAGGCCGGGCAGCCTAAGGAAGGTCTGGCAGGGCCATCACCGAATCCTCCAGCCAGAACCGGCGGGCAGAGCAGCCCCATCCTCCAGGATGGCGCCTGCCTTCCTCCCTCTGCGCAGTAGGCTCCTTGCTGGGAGCAGCAGCCAGGGAAGCGTGAATCCCAGAGTTCGGCAGCTGGGACCCCCGGCCTCTGTCCTCCCTGCAGCCGGGGGTCTGCATCTTCGTGGTCGACACACTTTCCTGGCATGACTGGCCTGGGCCTGGGCCTGTCCCTTCACTCCACCTCCATGATTCCAGAGGCAAAGGTCAAGGGGAAGCGTGACCCTAACGGGCGTGTTCGTCACCGGTTCCTCTCTGCTCCTCACGCCCATGTCCTTTGCTTCGGGGGTCAAGCCCTATTTGAAAGGTGCTAGGGTTAAAACGAAAAGGGATTCTATTGCTGGCATGTAGGTTCCAGCAGAGAGAGGATGGAAAATCAGGTCACAAGATCTAAGAAAGAATGTAGGTTAATTAAAGTTTAAAACACAGACCTTCCTGCAGTGGTTCCGTGAGTCAGCATCCAGCTTGGGGAAGGCAGGACGAGGCGTGTGACGCACGGTGGGGTCCTGCCTGGGGCCCTGGCCTCTGGGTGGTGCCGGCACCCTCGTCCTGCAGGAGACAGCGGCCCAAGTTCGCTTTCACACTTTTGTGCTTTTAAGCACCATCTAAATTCACCCCTGTACATGCTCGCCTGCCTGGGAAACGTCCTAATTCAAGCTGAGAATCCGGGTCAGCTGTTTGCAGGAACAGTATTTGCTGAATGAAGCTGGCAGCGTGAACAGTGGGTGGCTTCTCGGGGGGCAGGGGGGCGTGAGCTGTCAGCCCCTCCGTGGGACCTCTGAGCGCTGGAACCTCTTGCACCTCATGGGAAGGCAGCACAGTGGGCTCCTGGGAGGGTTCTCCTGCCCACAGGTGGGGGAGGCTGTGGGTGCCTGGGGTGCAGGTGGCGTGGGGGTGTCTGCAGTGCTTCTGGCCTGCACACACCCTGTCGGCAGCTCCCACCGAGGCTTTGTCTGAGCCTGGCCGGGGTGTCTCTGCAGTGGCTTTGGGTGACGGGGCACCACAGCCAGGGGTCCTGCCTTGAGGGTCCTGCTGGGCTCTGTTCGCATCTCCCAGGCTCTGAGACCCCCAGTGTCCCAGACTGTGTTTGCTTTGTCTGATTGAAGCTTTCAGCGTCCATGATGTGGGCTGAACTGTAACCCCTCCCGCAATGAACAGGCTGGAGTCCCTCCCCCCAGTATCTCAGAATGTGACCTTATTTGGAGAATGACTTGACAGATAAAATCAAGTTAGGAAGAGGTCACTAGGGTGGGCCCAGGTCCAGTGTCACTGGTGTCCTTATGAGAAGAGATCGGGGCCACAGATGTGCACAGAGGGGTGGCCGTGTGAGGACACAGGGAGAAGATGGTGGCAGTCCGCAAGCCAAGGGGGGAGGCTTGTAAAAGAAACCCCAGTTTCCCTTCCCCGTTCCACCACGTGAGGTCACAGCGACCGGACAGCTGCCCGTGAACCAGGAAGGTGCCGGGGCCTTGACTGTGGATGGCTAGTCTCCAGAACTGTGCAGAAGGAATTCCTGTTGCTCGTGAGTGGTACCTGCCATAGCAGCCTGGACTAAGATAGGTGAGTAGGGCCTGGAGGCAGGGGTGGCCCACCTTTGGGCATCTCTGGGCCACACTGGAAGACGAAGAGTTGTCTTGGGCCACACATTCAATACATTGTGACATGTAATCACAAAAAAATCTCATAATGCTTTAAGTAAATTTACGCTTTTGTGTTGGGCTGCGAGCTTGACACCCCTGGCCCGGAGGGAGCAGCCACCCGCTTTGCCTGCAATGCGGGGTTTTCACCACTGAAGCCGGGGTGGGCTGGTCCTGCCTGTGCCCCATCACCCTGAGATGAGAGAAACAGAGAGCAAACAGGAAAGAAGAAATCTCTTCTTCCTTCCCTCTCTGTTCCAGTCTCCTTCTTTGAACTCTTCTGGAAGAAATGGTAAGAAACCAGCTGACGATGGAGAAACATTGTTTGCAGAGTCCCCCACCAACACGCACAATATCCAGTTGGTGACGTCATTCCTGGGCCCTGTTCACAGGGAGAAAGCCTGATTCCATATATCTTCAGTAAGCACCCAAAAATCTGAATTTCCATTTTTCTGGGCAGGTTCAGAGCCAGTCTCTTCTGACTTGTAAGGGCGCCCATCTCAGAGTTCGGGGTCCCAGGTATCCAGCCCCTTCGATCCTCTGAGTCTGCAGCACAGATGGGCAGCAGTCCTTCCTTGGAGACACGAGGCCAACCCTTACAAGACTCCTCCTCCGAGCTGCCCAGGTCCCCTCAGCAGAGGATCAGTGTGTCAGCACAACTCATGGCCACGCCTGGGAGCTGCTAGGTTCTGATAACCCCGAGCCCGTCTTGTTCCTGTGAGTTGTAGGGCGTCAGCCGCTCCTGCCTTTGCCGTCCAGAGTCAGCCTTTAAAAAAAAAAAAAAAGATTTTATTTATTTTTAGAGAGAGGGGAAGGGAGGGAGAAAGGGAGAGAAACATCGATGTGCAAGAGAAACATCAGTCGGTTGCCTCTCGCATGCCCCTAACCAGGGACCTGGCCCACAACCCAGGCGTGTGCCCTGACTGGGAATTGAACCAGAGACCTTTACGGTTTAGCTGGACGACACTCAGCCCATTGAGCCACACCAGCCAGGGCTCCAGCGTCAGCCTTAACATAGCTTTGGGCTGCTCCTGCCCTCCATACCTGCTCCACCAATTCCACACAGGTCCGCTCTGTGGAAAGGCGTGGTGCGGTGCGTGCTTCCTGACTCAGAGCTGTCCGCAGGGGGTTGGTGAACGGCCCCCGGCACCAGGTCTGTGGAGAGTGGTCCGGCCAGCCTGAAGAGCAGGTGGAAATCCCTTGAAGCAGAAACACATGGGAGTGTTTGAGAGGCAGCAAAGACCAAGCGCACGGGCATTGGCCCAAAGTGAGTGAGAGCAAGTATTTGGAGATTTGGGAAGGGGCCAGCTCGTGGAAGGTGCTGTAACTTCTAGAGCAGCAGACCACACTCTTCAGCTTTGTGTGCTGACAGGGCTGCTCAAGACACTCTTCTCTAAGGAGAGGAGCAGCGTGATGGGACCTTGGTTTGAGAGGCGCCGCAGCGGCTACGTTTGGCGTTTACTTAGGAAGGTGAAAAGCGACAAAAATACCAGTTAGGTCTGACCCGTGTGGCTCAGTGGGTTGGGCGTGGCCCTGCTCAGTGAGACGTCACCGTTCGGTTCTGGTCAGAGCACCAGCTGCCAGCTTCGAATGCACATTTCTCCACTGAGTCTGGTGTCCCTTGTGGAAGGAAATGCTTGTGGCCTTGTCACCTGAGGTGGCGTTTTCAAATGGGGGCCTGTGACTCGCCAGCAGATGGTGATGTTGGGTCAGGGTTGCGACCAGCGGGTTGAGAAGCTGAGGTTGCCCTACCGCCGTTGCCAGGTAAAATACAGGACCCCCAGCGCAGTTTGAATTCTAGATAAAGAACAAATAACTTTAAAACAAATCCTGAAGAAAGTTAACAGTCTATTACGACTTATTCTATTTAACAGTCTAGGAAGTCTGCAGCTGCCAGCCGTCCCAGCGCAGTTTCAGGTGCAGTTGGGAATCCAGGTGTCCCCGTGGAGCCGTTAGCGTAGCGGACCTTGTCAGTAAAACACACGCGTACTTTGGATGGCGCCTGTGAGGGGACCTCTCTAAAATCCCCGTCATTGGTTTCATTCTCAGCAAACTGACCTGGGCCACCCAACATGGCCCTTACTGTTCCTGAGGCTCGTGCGTGTTCCCTCTTTACCGTAGATTCGTGACCATCTGAAGATATCGGTTTGACACACATCAGGGCCTCACGGCCACCGTGGGTTTTCTCTTCCCCATCCGTTACATTGTTAGGAAATTCTACTTCGCTTCCACCGGAAGTTTAGCAGTTGCGGTTAGCACCACAGACACTGCCCGGGGTCCCTGCACCCCACCACAGCCCCCACTCCAGGACTGCCCCCCACCCCAGAAAGAACAAATAACTTTAAAAAATTTTTTTTAAATATTTTATTTATTTCTATTTAGAGGGGAAGGGAAGGAGAGAGGGAGAGAAATATCAATGTGTGGTTGCCTCTCATGCGTCCCCTGCCGGGAACTGTCTTGTAACCCAGGCATGTGGCCTGACTGGGAATCGAACTGCTATCCTTTAGGTTCACAGGCCCATGCTCAATCCACTGAGCTACACCAGCCAGGGAGAACAAATGACTTTTTAACCATAAATACATCCTAAGTATTGTAGGCATACTAAAGACAATTAATTAAAATAAAAGTCTTTAGAATCCGAGATGCGAATTTAACCAGAGTCCTGTGTTTTCATTGCCAAAGCGAGTAACCCGGAGTGGCTCCGGAGAGAAGACAGCGGACGGCCCGTGCTGGGGGAGCGCACGCGGCCGGCTCTGTACCTGGGGGCGGGCCCAGGGCCGCACCTGAACCGCGAGCTCGGCGGGTTGGAGCGAGCCCGTGCCCGCTGCGCTCCTCGGTGGCTGTGAGTGTTAAGTGCACGGTGCCCATGGTGGTGTCAGCAGTGCTGGCGTGTGAAGGGGGGGTGCCCTGGGGCGCCCGTTCTCTGCCGTTCTGTGTTTTTAGAGGATATTTTTTTTCTGAAAGAACTCGGAGTCTTCAAAATGAGTATTGAAATATTACTCAGAAAATTTCCTCTGTGGATCAGTCTCCCTCTCATCTGAGGGGACGTCCTCAGTCCCCCTCTCTGGGCTTCTTTACCTGGGCGCAGGTGCCTCCAGGTGGGCCGTGTGCCACAGGCCAGAGGCCACTTCCACCCGTGGCCAGTAGGTGGCGACAGCGGCTGTGATCTCTGCAGAGAGACCTGTTAAGAGCCAACCAGGTGGGCTTCTCAGCCAGAGAACTGGCTTCCCATGGATCATCTCCTTTATCCAACTGCCACCCCCGCCCCACTCCCCGCCCCCGCCCTGCGGCAACCCTAGACCTTGTGCTCTTCTCAGGCCGATTCTTCTACGGCCAGAAGTAAGAAAGGCCTGGGCGTTCTGGAACCATCCGTGGAGTGTGCTGGTGAGTGTGGGACCTGACGGCGGGCCCACCAAGCCCGAGAAGCTCCTGCCGCAGGTGTGGCTGCAGGACAATCTGCTGGGAGGAGGGCGGCTGAGGCCACACTCCTCAGAAGTGCGCAGCCACAGGGCTTCGGACAGTGACGAATAGCGGGGAGGCGGTCCCCAGGACCTGCGCCCCTCCATGTGCAGCCCCTTTCTGAGTTGCGTCTCCCCACCTCTGTCTTGTTACAATGTAGCTGCTGAACCAAGTGCCTGACTCACGGGCCTTTGGGGAGAGCAACCCGGGGCAGAGGTGAGGAAGAGAAGGTCGGGTGCCACGGGGCAGGCATCAGGCTGCTTTGTCCTCGTCTTGGGGGCCAAGGACAACCTCCTGGAGGAAGTGACTTTCAGACCAGACTGAAGAGGGGCAGGAGAGTGAGGGAACAGGGAGGGCAGGTGCAGCTGAAGCCCAGGACAGAAGGTGCCCCGTGTTGGGCACAGGGGGGAGCGTTGGGGGCGGGGCGGAGAGATGCGATGGCCGGAAAGGCGGTCAAGGCTCCAAGGCCCCCTCATGCTGATGACACTGGGGCCCCGGGCACAGCCCTGGGAGGAGGCCTCAGGTCCGAGGCACCGGGGGAATTCGAGGTTCAGGATGAGCTTCTGGTGGGTCCTCAAAGGCCTTTAGAGCAGAGGGAGGGGAGCCGCTCCAGGCTGGGAGCACTCGGCTCAGCCGTGGAGGCAGGAGAGCAAACCGATGTGGGACGGAGGCGGTGGCTCTGGCCCACTCGGAGAAGCAGCTGTCCAGTGTGTCCCGGCCTGGACAGTTGTGTAAGAGGCTGGTCATGGGTTGAAGATGTGGGCGTTGGCTGCCTCCACTGTGTTTGGGTAGAGGGCAAACAAGCGAGCATCTTCTCAAGGTTTCCTGGAAGCTCCCGAGTTAGAGTAAGAGAGCTGTTCTGAAAGTAAAACCACTTCCTGGAGGGAACGGCCCCCCTGGGGAGCCCCAGGACCTGGCTTCCCTGCGGCCTGGCAGGCCTGCCGTGCCGCCTGAGTCAGCACTGCCCCGGGAGGGGCCCCAGCCTGGAGTGTGTCAGCATACAGGCGCCGTGCGGAGCTGGGGCAGGGACTGGCGGGGGGGGGGGGGGGGGGCTGCTGTTGCAGCGCCAAGCCCAGCGGGTGCGTTTTTATTTTTGGGTCCCCCACCCCTCCCCCCTTATCTTCCAAGGCCAGGCCGGGGCTGCTGGGGCCTGTGGTACTCTGAGGCTATGTGGCCTGGGAGGCCACCGCTTGCCTGTGCCACAGGCTTGAGACTCTGGGATCGCGGCCAAGGTCCTGCCACCCCAGTGCATTAGTGATGGGCACTGCCCCACAACATGGCGACAGTCATCGTGGGCTCTTACAGATCTGCATGTGGGGTGCTGATGTTCACCAGCCGTCCTGCGGGGCTGCTGAAGGTGGGCCCCCGTCACCTGGGCTTACCGTGAGTGCCTACGTCAGGCACTGGACTCCGGGGAACCGCCTCCTGACTCAGAGCATCATAGGGCTTCTGGATTTTGGTTACAAGAGGATACCTGGGGTCCCAGGGGCATCCCCCCACATTGCACTGCAGAGCAGCTGCCTGGAGGCTGCCTGTGTTCTAGCACCTTCTAGCTGTGGGACCACAGGGGCATCTCTTGCCTGGCCCAGCCTCAGTTCCTCATCTGTGAATGAGTGCCTGAGTCCTGGGGTGGTTGCCAGCGGTAAGGAGAGCATCCGTGGGAGCACCGAGCTCGGGGGAAACCCCGTTCTGCGACATTGGGTCTCGGCCGTGGTGTGTGGTCAGGGCAGCGCCCCAACCGGGCAGGCTGGGGGTGCTCAGTGCCTCTTCGTGACCCCAAAGGCATGCATTTCTATCTCCCTGGGCAGGAAGTCGTGCACACAGCGAATGGCATTCTAGGAAACCGGGACACAGTCCCACAACTAGAGGAACGTTCTAGAATGCTGCATTGAGTCCTTAACGATGCACAAGGCACATGGGGTTGTGCCGAGTCCAGGACAGCCCTTCAAACGGAGTGGGGAAGGGGTGGAGACGTGTGGGACGGTGCGGGGGCAGGGAGTGTTTCCGGGGACTTTGGGGAGAGAGGGGGAAGGCTGGTGCTAATGGCGTGTGGACAGACAGACTGCCCCCAAATGCCCGCAACCTGACCCTGGACCTGGGACTGTGTATAGGTTCTATGGCCAAAGGGAGCTAAGGGCACAGGTGGAATTCAGATTGTGATCAGCCGACCTTCATGTCGGGAGCAGAGCCCGGACTGTGCGGTGCTCCTGAGGTCAGCACAGGGTCCCCCACCGTGGAAGAGGGAGACTGAGCGGAGGGCAGAGCGAAGCCACGCGGGGTGCTGCTGGGTCTGGAGCCAGGAGGGAAGGGCTGTGAGCCAGGGGTGGGACACATCCGGAAGGTGGGACAGCAGGAAGTGGATCGTCCCCTAGGGCTGCCAGAGGAGCCAGCTGGAGAGACCCGTGCCAGACCTCCAACCTCCAGAACCGTGGGACAGCAAGTCTGTGTGGCCTAGGCCACTGCGTTTGTGGTGACTTGTTCCAACGGTGACAGGAAGCTCGCATGGGCTGTGCCGGGTCCGTGGCCAGGCCGGATGGGTGGGTGGAGACTGCAGTCCTGGTCGGAGCAGATCCGCGTCCGCACAGTGGGCACGCGGGAAGAGGCAGCATCGAGCAGAGCGGAGCGGAGGCTCCGTTCAGCAACCGCAGCTGGAGGACACGGCTGCGCGCACAGGAGAGGGTAGCACGTGTCCCTGCTCCGCATCATGCTCAGTGAAGCCCGCTGCGGGGGTTTGGGCGGGGCTGCGGGTGGCCCCGGGCCATGGAGCCCTCCCAGGAGTCTCTCCCGGGGTCAGCCACCCCACGCGCCAGTGAGAGCTTCCAAGCTGAGCGAAGGTTTCAGAATGAGAGCGGTGGAAATGCCATTACCAGTGATAGAGGAACTAGAGCTAAGAAGTGTGGAAGCAGGGACTTGAACAGATGTGTGGTCACCCATGTTCATGGCAGTATTATTCGCAGTGGCTAAGCAGTGGCAGCCACGCCTGTCCACTGTTGGTCATGGCACATGCCTGAGTGGCGGGCCAGGCACCCAGTTAGGGGCCCCCCTGAGATGCAACCTATTGATGTTTCTCTTGCACATCAGTGTTTTTTCTCTTTCTCTTTCTCCCTCCTTTCCCCTCTCTCTAAACAAAAAATTAAAAAATAAAATCTTTAATTAATTAATTAATTGATTATTATAATTATATTATTATTATTATTTTACTTTTTAGACAGAGGGGGAAGGAGGGAGAAAGAGAGGTAGGGATATATCAATCTGTGGTTACCTCTTGTGCGCCCTCTCCTGGGGACCCAGCCTGCAACCCTAGCATGTGCTGTGACTGGGAATCGAACCAACAAACTCTCGGTTCATAGGCCGGTGCACAATACGCTGAGCCACACCAGCCAGGGCATAAATAAATAAAATCTTAAAAAATAAAGCTGGAGACAATGAACCAAAGAAGGGCTTAGCAAGAAGAAGCCAGCAGGAGGGCCTGGGCTGGGCTGCCCTACTTAGTTCACTGGGAAGTCAGAGGAAAGGGGGGCTTTGGAGACAGGTTCAGGGGGTCAGCCTGGGACAAGCTGCCAGCAGCTTATTGCCTTAAGTTTAGGAGATACGTGCCTGTGAAGAAAAAAGTGGGGGGGGGGTAAGAAGAATGAACAGGGAATGGTGTGGGCTGCTCCCCAAACTTACAGGTGTTGCAGGCAAAGCCACATGGCAACTGTGTAGCTTGGCTTCTGTGCCCTGAGGAGCTGACCAAAGCTGAACCTGAAGATTCCTCCCGAAATTCCAGCAAGGCAGATTTCAAAGAGCCTATGTGATTAACTGCTGTTCTTGTGTTATGCAAATAATCAGGCAAAATTGAAACGAGACTGAATGCAATCTCCTTGAAAAATGAGGGTAATTGTGGGGAGAGAAATTGTGTTTCAATGGAAACTGTGAAGCCCAATTGTTCCCCACAAACCAAATTGGATCCTAATGTTTCCAGTTTTCTTCCAAGCTAATGTTTCATTTTTTCCCTCCCATTCCTCGACTTGAAATTATTGAGGACTACTAAGGCAGTGTAAGCCACGCAGAATTTACCTGAGCACCTGATGAGATTACCAGAGACATTTAAGCTGCAGGCGAAGTGGATCTATCAGATCGTCATTGCTTAATTTCATTCCAGCAAACACCTTGCCTTTGGGAGGCTTCTCGGCAAACAGCCTTGAAGACTCGGAAACTGTTTATATTTGCTAGGTTCATTGACCTTTGCGCTCCTTCTGTTTTCACAGAGCGTAGGCCTATGACCTTATTTACCTGGTTGCCTGTTTCACAGTATGTGTCACGCTTTAGCAGCCCATCTGCGTGGCCACCTCCTGAAATGAGACAGGATGGTCTGGCTGAATGGACTTGTCAGGACTAGGTGGCTGTGTTGGGTGCAACGGTTCCGTGTGAAGACGCTGCTGCTTTGGGGTTCCAGCCTACCCCCACTTTGGAAGAGGCCGTTAACAGCCTCTCTGTTGCAGCCCCAGATCCCGTTCCCTTGCCTCTCTTAGATCAGACAGGGAGAGACTTCCGCACCTTCTGCAGGCAGGGACCACGGCCCTTGTCAGCAGGAAGCTGTTGCTCAAGAGAGACCCTCTCCCCTCATCACCCCTAAAAGATTTTAGGGATGGAAATCTCTGAGAGGGGAATGAGACTGGATAGTGGAAAGCCAGAAAAACTCCTTGGCAAGTGGAACAGGGAGACTGAGACAGAGAGCCAAACGCAATGGCCAAGCGATTTACAGCCAGCTGCAAAACGGGGTCCTGGCAGGGGGCAAAAGTGGGAAAACAAGAACCTCACCCCCAGGGTGACCTCTTCTCCCTGGCCTTTCCTCCCTGGACACGACATCCAGGCCTCAGCTGTGCTTCAGCTCCAGGCCCAGAAAAGCAGCAAAACCAGGTGGGCGATGCCAGGACCAGCTGCGATGACTAATGACCCCCTGCCCTGCCACTGACCAATCAGAGGAGAGGATGACCCTGAAAGGGCACACCTGGAGGACTGACACATGGTCCGCTGCACCCCTCCCCTGGGGCCTCCTCCCCTAGAATTCCTTCCTGCGAGGGAGAGACAAAAGCCTCAAGACAAAGGGCTCAGCGCGCACTCTCCCTCTGGGGAGCAGCAGCCTGCACCCTTCCCTTTCTCTTCTTCTCCCCCCACTTCTTTCTTCACTGGCTCATGTCTCCTGAACTCTATCTAAGGCAACGGGCAGCCAAGCTCGCCCCCTGAACCCGTCCCCAAAGCCCCCTTTTCTCTGACTTCCCAGTGAGCGAAGGCAGCCCGGCCCAGGCTCTCCCCTGTTTCACTGTCCCCAGCGTTACTAAAAGTCCCCTCACAGTCACCGGCACTCCTGTTGGGGAATCCTTCGCACACGAAGTCGGCGGACCCGCTCAGGGCCAGGCCCGTTGTCTGGTGACAGGTCCAATCCTGGGGTGGGGGGTGGGGTGCAGCAGGGGACCAGTTGCTCTGAGTGGACACTGCATCGCAGGCCTGGGGACCGGACCTGTGCTCTGGGCCGGCGACTCTTAGATGCTTCGGTCTCAGGGCCCTTTACTGTCAGTTACTGAGCGAAAGGGCTGCAGCTGCTGGGTCTGCCTAGCGACCGCAACCGAACGGGGAATTAAAACCGAGACGTTTATTAGTTCCTTTACAACCTACTCGGTAAAATCACGGTAATTCATTTAAGTGGAAAACTGGGGTCCATTAAACAACTGTAAACAAAGTAAATGATAATATATTATTTATGTATGACAAATAGGTTTGAAAATAAATTAGTATTTACATAAAATAGTATTCATTTAGAATTATTAATTTACTTTAAGATAATGATACATGCATAATAATAATCTTTAAATGGAAAAATAAGTGTTCGGCCAAAACAACGTGCCACAGCAGACTGACCGTCGAAGTGGACTTGGGACTCGGCCCGTGACCTTGGGGCCAAGGACATTTGAGGCAGTGACGCCACAGTGTCCAGTTTGCTGTTTTCGTTTCAGACGCTGCTGGCAGGGGACAGGGCAGGACCAAGTGGCCCTCTGCTTGTGGGACTCGGCCCCTTTGTCTGTCTGTCTATCTGGGGGACAGGGAAGGGAATTGTGGCTGCTGGCACTTACGCAGGCTCATCAGCTCTGTGGCATCCCCGACAAGCTTTTGAAATGCCCCTAACTGCCACCACTTTTGCGGATGAGGAGACCGGGGTTCGGCAGGGGAGAGTGACTTCTGCAGAGCCACCCTGCTCTTCAGACACCAACCTGGGACTGTCCTGTGCCCTCCGCCTCCGGGAAGGTTTGGTTGTCTCCTGTGCTCTCAGGGCTCTGTAGGGTGTCCCCAAGTCCACCGGGGGGCGCCAGAGCCCAGGCTTCGGGCTGCAGCCGAAAGCCTCCCACCAGCAGCTCCTCCCCAAAGTTGCCCCAGTGTCCCCTTCAGGGAAATCCCAACAGCGGTCCCAGGGGCCCTGGGGCCCTGCCAGCCCCAGATAACTGGGTGGCATGGGGTTAGGCCAGAGTAGGGGAGTGGGTATCCCCGCAGCAGTGACAAGTTTGCTTGGGGGCCCTTCACTGTCCCAAAACATTCATTTGGCAAATTCTGAGAGCGCTCCCCGAGCAGCTGACCTTGGAGTTCAGGCACTGCCTCAGGCATCCGGCACTCTTCTCAATTAAATGAGAAACTCAAAACCAATGGTTTTAAAGATTTTACTTATTGATTTTAGATAGAGGGGAAGGGAGGGAGGAAGAGGGGGAGCGAAACATCGATGTCAGAGAGAATCGTCAATCCGTTGCTTCTCGCACGCCCCCAACCAGGGACCTGGCCCGCGGCCCAGGTGTGTGCCCTGACCCTTCAGTTTGCAGGACCACACTCAACCCACTGAGCCACACTGGCCAGGGCTCAGAACGAAGCGTAAGCTGCCTACCTTAGGCGAGGGAAAATGCACACCTTCAGCAACGTTATGGAGGGTCAGGTGTTACATTTGCCCTTAGGGGAAGTGATAGTAGAATGACTGATGGACCGATCCCCTCGGAATTGACAAAGAAACAAAAACTAAAACAGTCTCCCGTCGCAGGGATGCTCAGCAAGACTTGAGTTCTCAGCAGGGGTGGGACGGGGGGGCGGGGGGGGGGTAGTTGCTGGCTCTGTCGCCTGAGGGTCCTCTGTCCTGGCTTCTGTCGTTCTGTCCTTGGGGCTTGGTGACCCCTGTGGGCCCCTCACTGACCTTGAGAAGAATTGGTAGCTGAGGCCAACCCAGCAGGTGACTTCCCCAAAGAGTCCATTTATCAGATGTGTCTCTGTCAGTATTCTCTCCCAGTCCATGGTGTGTCCTCTGAGTTGCTTGACCCTGCCTTTCGAAGATCAGGAGTTTTTACTCTTAATGAGGTCCAGCATGTCAACGATCTTCCAGGGGGCGTGGTTTTAGGGTTGTCTCCAAAAAGTTGTCACCACCCCCCAGGCCACCGGCGTTTTCTCCTGTGTTATCTTCCAGGAGTTTTACAGTTGTGCATTTCATATTTAGGCTTGCGATCCATTTTGAGTTAATTTTTGTAAAGAGTGTAAATGCATGTCTTGATTTTCTTCCTTTCCCTCCTTCCTTCCCTTCCTTCCTTCCCTTCCTTCTTTCCTTCCCTTCCCTCCTTCCCTCCTTTCTTCCTTCCCTTCCCTCCTTCCTTCCTTTCTTCCTTCCCTTCCTTCTTTCCTTCCTTTCCCTCCTTCCTTCCTTTCCCTCCTTCCTTCCTTTCCCTCCTTCCTTCTCTTCCTTCCTTCCCTTCCTTTTTTCCTTCCTTTCCCTCCTTCCTTCCCTTCTTTCTCCTTCCTTCCTTCCTTCCTTCCTTCCTTTCTTGCACGTGGCTGTCCAGTTGCTTCAGCACCGTTTGTGGAAAAGCCCGTCCGTTCCACCATGTGGCCGCCACTCCCCGGTCAGAATGCGTTGATCATGTTCATGTGGGCCTATTTCTGGGTCCTCCACGCGGTTCTCTGTAGCCTGTTCCTTCGCCAACACCAGTCTCTGTCAATTACCGCAGTGACGCAGAGATGATCACCTCACCACCATTTTGCCAGAATTTCTGTCATCACCGGGTGTTGGGTTTCCTCAGGGACTTTTCCTGCCGGATCGAGTGGGTTTTCCCTTGGGCCTGTTGATGTGATGGATTCCGTTGGTGGAGTTTTAAGTGTTGAACCAGCCTTGCACACTGGGGATGAACCCCACTTGGTTGTGGTGTGTAATTCTTTGACACACTGTTGGATTCGATTTGCTCCTATTTTGTTGGGCATTTTTGCATCTATGTTCCATGAGAGATGCCGGTCTGTGGCCTTCTTTTCTTGTCATGTCTTTGTCTGGCTTTGGTATCAGGGTGATGCTGGCCTCATAAGATGAGTTAGAAAGTATTCCCTCCGCTTCTTCTCCTGAAAGAAATTGTAGGGCATTGGTATAATTTCTTCCTTACCTGTTTGGTAGAATTCGCCAGGGAATCCATCTGGGCCTAGCACTTTCTGTTTTTGAAGTTTATTCATTAATGGTTCAATTTCTGTAGTAGATGTAGGTCAATTCCAGTAGTCTGTTTCTTCTTGTGTAGGTTTTGACAGATTGTATCATTCAAGGAATTGGTTCCATCTAGGTTATTAATTCAGTCTTTAAAAAAGATAATTAGAACCCCCTCCCATGTAATCCACTATTATATGTTTCTTGTGGGAAGGCTGCCTGATTGTAGACGTTCCCACCCACTTGCTCCTTCCCCTCTGTCCTCTGCATGCCTTTCTGCTCCTTGGTGACATGCTCAGCGCTCACAAGATGCTAAAAACCAGAGCAGGACAGCGTAGGGCCCAGGCAGTCAACTCATGGCCGCTAGATTCAGAACCAGCCCCAGCTGGGCGGCTCAGTCGATTGGAACGTCCTCCAGTAACCAAAAGGTTGCAGGTTCTGTTCCCGGTCAGGGCACATGCTTAGGCTGCAGCTTGGGTCCCGGAGGGGACGTGCACAGGAGGCAACAGATCGATCTTTCTCTCTCTCTCCCCTCCCCCTTCCTCTCTCTCTAAACTCAATAAACCTGCGCTGGCTGGTGTGGCTCATTGGGTTGAGTGCTGGCCTGCCAGCTGAAAGGTTGCCGGTTCGCTTCCTAGTCAGGGCACACGCCTGAGTTGCCGGCTGAGTCCCCCGTTGGAGGCTTGTGAGAGGCAACCGATGGATCTCTCTCTCACATCGATGTTTCTCTCCGTCTCCTTCTTCCTCCCTTCCCCTGTCTCTAAAATAAATAAATAAATAATCTTAAAAAAATTTAAAATTCCGTAAACAAATTCTCGGTGAGGATTTAAACTATATTTTGAAAGATGCGGAACCAGAACGACCAGGTGTGGAGGGCGCACAGGCAGGCAGACACCTGTGAAGACTGTACCCAAGTGAGGGCGCTCCCCCACCGCCAGGGGGCGCGCTGCCACAGGCGAGCCGAGGCGACGAGGGTCGAGGTCTGGTCCCTCCCGCCGTCCGGGACAGTTTTCTGGGTCCCCATCTCATGAAGGTCCTCAAGCGCCTGCCCGGAACTCCAGGACCAGTGGCCTGCGCTGGTCCCTGCCCACGGAGAAGTCACTGCGAAAGAGCGCTCGGCGGTGCAGGGTGGGCTTGCCATAGGGTTCCCGCCCACAGGGTGGGCATCCCCGTTAGGAGCCCCGGACACGGGGCAGCAGCCAGGAACACGCTGGAGCCGCCTCCTCCTCCCCAGGCCTGGTCCCAGGCTGGGTGGGGGTGCGGTGGAAGCCCCGCGAGGAGGAGGGTCCCAGGGAGACGCCACCAGGCTGCAGGGGGGGTGGGCTGGGGGCGCCTGGTACGTGAAAGTCAGGAACAGGTGAAACTACTTCCAGGACGGCGCTTACCCGGGGGGAGGGGCGTGAAGGGGCTTCGGGGGGCGGTCGCCCGGGCTCAAGGTGTGGAAATGTTTCCAGCTGTGCATTAACGATTTGGAGCTAATTCTGCGGGTATCCTCTGCTTCACTTAAACACTCTGACGGAAGGGCTCTGCGTAGAAGTGGCTCCTTACTTGGATGCTGTCAGGGGCCTTAGACCAGCGAGACGCGCCACGGGCTCCGGGCTGACAGCCGGGACAGGACCCCAGACGCCCCGCCCCGGGGCACCTCCTCTTTCTCGGAGCGCCCATCCCCCGCCCCCTTCCTGGCCCTGCAGTCCCTCTGCCTGGGAGCAGCTGGTCCAGCTCCACCCTAAGTGGCTCAGCATGATTTCTTCATCAAATTACGGGAAAACAGGCCCTTTTCCCCTGCTCGCCCTGCCTCCTTAGCAACGGCCGCGCGCGAGTTTGTCCCTCCGCGTGGACTGGCAACGAATAAAAGGAAAACAGAAAGAACGTCTGCCTTCGTCTCAGCGACTAGGGGTCCATCAGTCGTGGAGGCCTGCAGCTGCAAAGGACACGGCGAATCGCGATTCCCGGAACGCCTGCGGTGACTGGCGGTGGCGAGCGCAACATTTCCAAACCGCAGTTGG